>OMKY01118370.1:8639-21088 GCA_900302395.1 Bregmaceros cantori | reverse complement strand
GGGAGAGAGAGAGAGAGAGAGAGAGAGAGAGAGTGCGAGAGTGAGGGATACACCACAGCGAGCAGCGGAAGAACGCTGTCGCCGGTGTCCCGGCTGTCGTCATCACAGACTCGCGAACCCCCGCCTCATAAAACCTCAGAATGCCTTCTCTCACACTCTCTCCCTCGCCATCCTTCCCACCGTTCTCTCTCTTTCTCTCTTCTTTCTCTTTCTCTTGCGCTTTCTCTCTTGCCGCGGCCTCCGCCCGGTCGTGAATCATGCGTAGCTGTCAGGGTAGGGGGAGCCAAAAATATCTTAGCTATTTCCTTTCAAACGCCAAAAAAAAGAAAAAAAAAAACGCATCCACAACACCAGTCAGAGGCATATAGAAGACACGTTATAGACATTTTCTCACGTAGAAAACGGTTCACAGCTATATTGATATATATATATATATATGTACTAACGTCATTTCTGGCAGGCCATGATAGTTAAGAAGCTTGCTGCCCTCTCTTCATTCATTCCTAATTGAGGTGTATCCCCTCAGCTGATTAACTTGCTCCCCTAGCGATTGGCTGGACAGCTTCGGCACGCCCTATAAATTCTACCCGCTCGTAAACCATGTACTGCTTTGTTTTGCTACCCACCACCTTCCCCTGCTCCACCACCAAGATGGAAAAAAGTGTTGTGTATGATGTGACATGTTCTCTTGTCATGTCGCTTTGCTCTGTTCATGGGGGGTTAGCTATCTCAACCTGCGTGCTGGGCTGAGAATCCCCTCAACTACTGCTTCCTTCTGTGTGTGTGTGTGTGTGGAGATCACATGCATAGGTGTATTTTTGGCAAATGATTAGCATTCGTTAATTAGAGTGCATTGTTATAATTTATAACAGAGACAGAGAGTGGATGGTAAAACCTATGTGTAACCTACATAAGGGATCGGCACGTTGTGGATTGCTGCTGGATGCAGAATGGCTCAGCACGTTGCAGGAATGCTAATGTATGTATGGGGGATCGGCACCTGTGTCACTCTGCCCCGCTACCACCACCAACCTTTTCTAATGACACAGTGGGCGTGTGCGTGCAGAAATGTTTGCAGAACTAACCGGCAAACTTGTCTATAACAGCGTTTGAAGGGCATCGGAGTTGAGTGAAGTGGCTGATTCGCAAAAGGCTGCGCACAAGACTGGAGCGGGATGCAGAGGTCTAACCGAATGTGCCACAAAGCCAGCTGCCCCCCCTGAAAGATATATTTTGTTCAATGCTGTTCATATCACTCTCTGACATAGTACAGTCGGAAATGACAGATATCAATGTTTAACTTCAAAGCATGGAAGCACATAGAGGTGGGCTCAGAGAGCAGACATCTGAGTAAACTTCCCAGAACATTACAGCAACACAACCTTGTATACTCAATGTTCACAGGAGAGGGGCACAAGCGCCTTTTTTCATTCTTTATTAAGAGACATAGTGACAGGCTTAAATTGGAAACTGGGATGAAGAGTGGGCGGGGGGGCATTGCAGAAAAGCCAGAGAAGGGATTAGAACCCGCAGCACTACGTACTCTATAAACACTCTGCCACCGTGCGCCCCCTCCAGGACCCATTTTTATTCAGTTATTATTTTTTTTCAGCAAATTCTAATTAAAAATCAGTATCAGTAAAATATAAAAAAAACATATTTGATAAATGACTCACAGATCACATAGAAATAATAGAGCTTGAAGCTGTTGTCAGTAGCTTGCTGAAAGATTCTGACCACGTTCCTTTGGAAGAAAACATTTATGGAAATTGTATAAAAAGTACTGCAAAAGTGAACTATTTCTTGATTCCTTTTTGTTCCATTTGTCCTTGGGTGTTTCTGTTTCACTCTATTGAGTTTATTTCTCAAAGGGGCGATGATTAAAAGTTAGGTCAGGTCATGAATATTGATACAGCGTTCACTTGGGCAAACCGTGCTTACTAATTGAAACTTTTATGGGTTAGGGAATCTGGTTACACTCAGAGGTTATTATCCTGGCCTCTGCTATTCCCACTTTAACTTTGAATTTTTGTGGAGTCAAAAATTAATTCTGGGAGCTTTTAAAGATTGGCATTGAGCTTTCCCTGGCCCAAGTTTGATCAACTTCGAACAAATTTCATCCATAAGGGAATGGGAAAAAGTGGGAAATTCCATTTTGTTGGTTCCACAGATCGCTGAATTGCGAATTTAGTAAGAGGTTAAACATAATTACTATGTTTGAAAACATAGTAATTGGATGTGGTAAGTTGTACTGATATATTTAATATTCCCCCTGGTGCATCCAGCAAAAGCGGCATGCTTACCGACAAGAGCCAGAGAGAGATCAAGCAACCGAGGCCGAGCATAGAAATAAACAAAGCCTGTGGTAAGAAAATGTTACATCAGCTATGCAATGTTTCTCAAAGGTTCGGGAATCACATCAGTTGATTCAACTCGGCATGGCAAGTTACAATTGGTTTACAGAAGTTTACAGGAATAGAGGACAGCTTGTTGGAGCAGAGGTATCACATGGATCCCCGTCCACAAGTGTGTGACAAACTCCCAGCAAGCCGTTCTTATAGCAATACATCAAGGGATCACATGCAAATCAGACCACCTGGCCACGTGGACAACGGAAACAAAAGGCCATAGGGGGGTCTTTGTTCACGGAGAAGGATGTCTGGGGACAGGAGGTCTGACGTGGGCTGAGGTGGCATCAGTGGCAAATGTCTCAAAATACATTATATAGATATATATATATATATATATATATATATATATATATATATATATATATATATATATGTATGTATGTATTGATACAATGTGGTGGATCCACAATTAATAGAATTATCGAGCTTTATACAGATTTCATCACGTGTGGTTTAGACTGATGCAATGACACATGGGAGGTCACATGGGGCTGGCCGGTAGCTGTCAGCCTGTCATTGTGACATCACATGTCTGGAATGTTCTGTGTTCTGTCTATAAATGCAGTGAGCCTATAGGCCTCTGCCTCTTTGTGATCTGGTCCTGTGTGAATAAACACATATCACATCGAGCACTTTGGAGTGATCCTGCCTGCGTCCTTCCCCCGCCGCTGGCGGATCTTACGACCTCCAAAACACTCCCTTCACAGGCCCTAGCATGGCAGGGTCCGCATTGTGAGGTCATGCCTGATTCATGTATACAGCAGCCTTATCAAACACAATAGCCCCCTTGTCTCACACAGCAAACAACATCAAATATCCAGACACCACACAAATTACCACCAATGATACAAGTAAACCTCCTAAGCCAGGAACCATGGAGCTTAGCTCGCCAGCCCATCTTGTAGTCAAAGAAGTCAAATCTCCTATGTGAGATTTTGTGCATTAACTTGAACCTGAAATAGTGAGCCTTTAAACACACAGGTTTGTTTTTAAATTCAATGCTTCAATTTATGCATTTAGTTTTGACACCTTTCCTGGTGAGTCCGAGCAGCCAGGTGCCGTCCTCAGCATATGCCCCACAGGACGTTTATCGTCCCTTCCAGCCTTTGGAGGCAGAACTCCCGACAGACGTTTTATAATCCACCGGCTCCTGGGGCCGCTGAGGAAACAAATGCCTCCCCCAAGGCAGGCGGTACAAATTGGACGGTGTCCAGAAACTACACTGCAACGCCAGAGTCGCCTCAAACCAAACCACCTTTCTCTGGTCAAACATCCTGACGAGCCCGAAGCAACGCATCGTCCACATGTCGCACGAGTCGCCTCAAACCAAACCACCTTTCTCTGGTCAAACATCCTGGCGAGCCCGAACCAACGCATCGTACATGTGTCGCACAAGTCGCCTCAAACCAAACCACCTTTCTCTGGTCAAACATCCTGGTGAGCCCGAACCAACGCATCGTCCACGTGTCGCCCGAGTCGCCTCAAACCAAACCACCTTTCTCTGGTCAAACATCCTGGTGAGCCCGAACCAACGCATCGTCCACGTGTCGCACGGGTCGTCTCAAACCAAACCACCTTTCTCTGGTCAAACATCCTGGCGAGCCCGAACCAACGCATCGTCCATGCGTCGCACATTTCTAGATGTTGGTTTGGGTCTGGGAAATCAGGCAGCCGTCGCTTGTATCCATGCTGGACCAATTAAATTATTTGAATCGAAACGTGGGCAGAGTTTGGCATAGACGACGCGAGACATGGGCGGGGTTTGGTAGAGACGACGCGAGATCTGGGCGGAGTTTGGTATAGACGACGCAAGACGTGGCCGGAGTTTGGTATTGACGACGCAAGACGTGAGCAGAGTTTGGTTGTCACGCCTCCACGCCCCTTGTCTCACCTACTGCGCTGTGATTGGCCCTGCTTTTACGAGACCCAATGTTCGCTCTAATCGCGTGCAATGCATGGATGATTCGTTGGTACTGGCTCACAGGCAGAAAACTGGGTGTATGGTCTGCTAAATACAGTCACTGGCCCGACTTTAAATATTTGATCAAAGGAGCACTTGTCAAGTACAGTATTAAAAACAAAACATTAACATTCTATGAGATATACTGCGTAGCGGTTAAAGACGGCACACCAAGAGGCAGCACCACGCGTTGCTGTGGCTTAAGACCACAGCTCACGCAGCACCGTGAGATCCCTTCCCCTCTCGGTCATATACTGCACGTCTGCTAGTCTCTGCCCTCTCATCCCACTTTCACACTAACTGTCAATAAAATGATAAAATGGCGCTTGCACCCAAAAACAAGAAAAAAAATGTATGATATATGGGGCATCATTTTAGACTTACTCCGACAGAAGGCTTTGTCTGGGGCACTCTGAAGGTGTCAGGGAGTGTAGTAGTATGGGTGAATTATTTATTTACAATTTAATTATTGTAGCTGCTTTTTTGTGTTGAACTGTAAAAAATGTAGCCAAAATATGTGAGGAAGTGAGTAATATTTTTGTGAATTGACATGCAGTTATGTTGACATTGTCAATAAATTGCTTTTTGAAGTGACTCATCATTCATGGATTTCACATAAATGTTGTCTTACAATTTGCCCCACATAGACATGTGTATTTCGTTTTTTGTTGAACCGCACAATATATTCACATTTCTTTTATTCCATTACCCCTGTGTGTTCTCCTCTTTTGTTACACTCCTGGCCGGGTTGTGACAACATGTACACACACGTAGACATACTCAAACACACACACACACACACACACACACATTTACACACTCAGACACACACATGAAGACCCACAAGCACACACACAAGCACACACACACACACACACACAAACACGTAGTGCACACATGGACATCAAAATGTTTGATGTTGAATGCATTCCTTTTATCGGCGGATTATTCAGTTAAAAATTAACCCTTTATGGACACTGCGCGGTAATACGGTACCATGCAATGCTAGGTACAACTTTTAACCCTCTGGACCCAACAATCTTTTATTTGGGAAGAAATGAATCAATATTCCATACATCATTTTGTTGACTGTTTAGGTTCTATCAAGTGAAATGAATGAATTGTTCACATAACTGATTATTTCCTCATTTTCAAATGAATTGTCCACAGAGAACTTGTGAATGATGTGAAGTTTGTTGACTTTGGACAGAGTGGGTTTTGCCATGGACTTTATCTCACTTTTTCTTGTGAGTGTGTGTACTGTATATATATATTGGGTGGAGTGTCCTAATGTGGGACACCTAAGCTCCAGTGGATCTGGCTCTTCCCTAAACTAATGAATGTGGTGAAACTGTGGCAAATGGAAAGTATGGTAATGTGTCTAAGAGAGGGATATATATATATATATATATATATATATATATATATATATATATATATGTATATATGTATTTTTTCCAGAAATAATAATAATAATTATTATTATTACTTTAACTTTTTTTTACTTTACTTTATTATTATTATATCATAATATTATTACTATTATTAATATTAATCACACCATGGCCTAAAAAGCCCAGTGTTATTGAGAGAAAATGTCGCCCCCTGAAGGGTCTAATATTATTTAATATTCTGGATTAAATCATCTCTTCTGCATATCTGTATAGCGTCATGGTCCTTCTGTTATCAGGCTGCTCATTGCCCAGGGGGTCAATTGGTAATTTTACCTAACATACGCTGCTTTTATTAGACAATAAAAAACACCACTATTGAAGTTAATATCACACACACCTGGCGTTTCAGAACACATCTGCTGTGGTCCAACTCACCGTTCTCCATGTCTCCAGAGAAGATACCATTTTGTCTTTCAGAAAAACATTTTCAGTACAGCTACTGTACGACAAAGGCACTGGGAGTGGAAATCTGGGGTAAATCTGGCCGGTGATGCCGTGTTGTTCCGACACCCTGCAATTCCGACATTGATTTTAGCGTATCGTTTGCCGTAATGTTCGAAATACAAAAACCATCCAATTATTTTGTTAGGCTTCATCCAGCCGCATATACTGTTGTGCCTGTGTCTCACAGCGCACGCAGCTGTCATGAGATTGATTCCCGTCTTCAGCATAAGTATGCTGCAGGTCTACGGGACTACATTCAGTTTGGTTGGTCTCTCCCTAGCAATACACAGAGAAAAAAGGTAAGGATGTTACCCACCGCCAGCCGAGGAGGATTTAAAATTTTAAATTTAGCAGTGTTAAATATGCAGTGCCAAAGTTCATTGATTCTTTTAGAGTTGTTACAACTAAAGAAAGAGTTGAATATTTAATAGTGTTGGTGTTAATTTGCAGAGTTACAAGGGACCGTGTAAATTAGACTCTACAAATCCCCGCCCAAAGCCCACCCACCTCGCCCTCTCTCAAACTTTAGAGACCGCCATTTTAATTGCCTCGTGACTCATGCGGCACGCGACCCTTGGCGCGGACTGAGCTTCGGCTCGGACCCCAGGGGTTTGGATCGCAGAGACACTGAGGCCGACTCGGTGTGTCGCAGGCCCTCGTGGCCTTCGTCCGCTGAGATGCAGACGCCGTCCCTTTACGGCCGTGGCAGCGGTGCTCCCCTCTGCGCCCTCCCCGGGGTATACGCATACCCACTGTCTCAGGTTGACGTTTAACACTATGGGAAGAGTTAATTTAACACCAAATCTGATAAGGACCAAATACACTCAGACACATTGTGAAATGTAACTCTTTAAGTGTTGATTTAACACTGCAAAGTTTACTGTGTTCACACTATCCCTTTCATAAACGTTATCAGTCTAACCACCTGCCACCCGCTCAGACACACACACGCACACATAGAGCACCACTGTAACACTATACCTGTAATTGTTTACATTTCAGAATTAAACTCGACACACCTACAAAACCACATGAGCCAGAAAACAACACGCATGCAGTAATTACAATCCAGGCCTAACACTTGTCAGAAGTTTAAACATGGGCGGACGTGATGCACAAGTAACAAGATCTCATAAGAATTTTAGTTTGTGTGATTTTATTTGTGTAGTTGCAGGTTATTTATTTGATTAAGAGAGGACGTTATCGATCATATATCAGATCTGACACGTACACAGAGCTCTCTGGAAAATGTGTAGATTCCAAAGAGTTTGGATTGCACACCTCTTCTCTTTTTAAAAACAAATCCTGACTCAACATCGGCCAGCGTAATCAAATGCAGAGATTTGAACGACGTGTCTGTCGTACTTTGTTTACGTACACCACTGTCAAAGTCACGCAGGGCTCGCCCTAACAGGTCACTATGATTGGTGCTGAAGATCTGATTTTGTTGACCCCGATTGGCCCAGAACAATTTGCACAGCATTGTTCCAGAGCCATGCGGGCGACCCTTTTAACCTTGTTTAGTCTCCCTGCAGACGCAGCATCAATGAGTCTTTATGAGCGTCTCTATAGACTGCCGGGTGGGTGCTTCTCTTGTGTACTTGTATACACAACTCATTGGAACTAATGAATGCGTTTAACCGCAATACATTTGCACGCCACGCGTCCCAGAAGCGACGGGAATAGTCATTTATGTCCACATAATTGGACGCGTAGAAAAGGTTAGTGTGACTGACGAGTGGAGAGAAACACACCATGTCTGACGTCTGTCTCCATCTGCCGGAGAACGAAACGCGACTTGACAAGGAGCTGAGGAAGTGAGGGACCTGTGCTTGCTGGTAACAATACTGACACGTGGACGAGAGGCTCGGTTTGCAGCAGGAATACAGGCACACACAAAAAGGCACACACAAAAAGAAAATGTTTTGTTAATTAATCAATTTAGCCACCCAGACTTGATGGCCCTCGACCAAACTGAACTGATATGTTGTTCCCTGATTTTAGCTGGGGTACTTTGTTAGCATATTACAGTGCTTTTATTCATCTTGCAGTGCTTTTATTATTTTAGTGCTTTTATCTATTTCAGTTAGTTCTGGGTGAATGTGTGTCACTGTTTGCTTCTGCTGAGTTGCTAAACAATTTTTCCTGTGATGTTGGAGACAATGTGACAGTGACAATAAAGTATTCTATGATTCTATGGTAGCTTAGATTCACATTTAAATCCACTCTGTGAGTGATGTTCCACAACTGAAGTTTTGTTACACAAAGTAGCTTTTACTTCTATTTTCACCCACATTTGGGGCGCTTGGATCAAATCGACTAAGAACATATTTGAGTATGGATTTTTGGTGGCATTTTCCCATAACAGGTGTGCATATTGAAGTAGATACGAATAGCACAGAAAAGAAACCAAAAATCAGGTCTTCGTAAAGTCATGTCGAGAGCGAAATTTTCATTTCATCAGGATCACTGTAGGAGCACCATTTCCATGATGCAATCACCATATCACCTCCTTCCATATCATCTCTCTCCCTGTCTGTCTGTCTGTCTCTCTCATCCATCTCTCCCCCCCATCCACCAGGAACACTCTGCTCCGGTCTAATCGGAAGTCGGCGGCCTTTAATGGATCTCTGGTGGTGAGGGTGATAGCGGTGCTAATGCCCGGACGTGTTTACTGACGCACCCCGCACATCCCCCTCTCTCACTCTGTTTCTCTCTCCGCTCCTCTCTCTCTCCCTGTCTCTCTCTCTCTCCACACTGCAACTCAAGTGCATAGTACATGCAATAAGAAATGCATACAAAAAACATCTGTATGCAGGCTTGGGAAGGGTTACTTTTGGATTACTTTTGAGAAATGTTTTATTTCTATCAAATAATTTGCCATACGCTGCAGGTGTTCCGCCTGAAACCACCCAGAATGTCATACATTAAAAACATTTGGAACCTATGAAGTTATTACTTAGAATTATTTCATTTAAAGCGTCTTTAAAGTAATCCAAAAGTAATCCTATTTTGGATTAGTTCTGGATTACTCAAAAATATTCATAATAAAATTATACAGCAAATAATTTAATTAAATTTTGGTTGTTCTGAATTAATTTAATTCAGGATGCATTGTATTACCCCATACAAATAGTGCAGACTATACAACCCTGGGAGCATGGAACCCAGAGAAAAAACATAGGACCTGGGGAACATAGTTCTATGCAAATCACGACCAACATGCAATATAGATGTATGTGAGTGTAAGGTGCGAGTTTTGGTGTTTTGGTTTTGGCATTACAGCGAAGGAAATGGTATTTGAATGTGTATTGGTATCAGGGCTGCAACTAATGATTATTTCTTCTTGTTTTTTTAAGTTATTTTTTCCGGCGTCAGCGCCGTTTTTCCATCTTTATTGGAAAGGATTAGTCAGAAACTGGGTTGAAGAGATCGGGGGTAGACATTGCAGACAAGTCGACGAGCATAGTCTAACTCGCGACATTGCAGGCGCTGCTGTAGACACAGCGCCACTAACATGAATGGGGTCGCGTTAGGTGCGGTGTCCATAACCACTCGGCCAGCGCGGACCCCAACTAACGATTAATTCAGTAGTCAATTGGTTGCCGATTATTGAAACGATTATTCGACTAATCGGTCCTTTCAAAAATCTACAAAATATTTACAGAAATTAATCTTGTCAACTTTAAATGTAGTCAATTTAGGTTCATGTTAGCAAACAAATGTACAACAATTTAGTTACAATTTAGCACAAACTCATTACAATAATTTTTACGCAAAATTGTGATGATTTTCTTGGTATCTGTTTATCAATAATGTTGAACAATTTCATAAATTATTAAGTAGTATCACATTTGTGTAGGCCAATAGGTGGTGTCAGCAAAATGTGTCCTCCAATATCAATGATTCAATTCCTTGGCAATTATTGATTATTGCATTAGTTGTCGATTAATTTCATAATCGATTAGTCACCGATTAATCGACTAATCGTTGCAGCCCTAATTGGCCTGTGTAAGCGGTGCTGCCTTAACAAAGCAGTCTAGTGTCCTCTAGCTGTAGCCTCGATAAACTCAGCGCAAGGTACCGCTGCTATGCGTGACACCTATGTTCCTATGTGTTACCAAACTTTGGTCGCCTAACAATTAAATAGAAGAATTAAATAGGAAAAAAGTGGCACCGAAAAAAGTTGCCCTGTTCGGGCCCATGCTCACAAAGTACAACTGTGCAAGCATGCAGGCAACATAGGTATGATCGATTCGACATCAGGCTTAGATCAGTAGTGTTCGGTCTGACCGGTGAACGGTACCTTTAGGAACCTATGGACTTTTAACTTGGACGCTAGCTCTCTGTTTGAGATTCTTCACCATCACGATATCAACTGCATCGTCTTGCTTGAACCTTTGTTATTCATGCCATAGAAGGCAATAATCCTAAGAATTGCATTCGTAAATAAATGGTTTGCAACACTGTGTAGAAACCACGACTCTATCAACGCTGAACATCAGACATTGCACCCAGAAAGACGCATGTAATGACTGCTTTTCCATGCTATTCAGTTCCATTTATAAGTGTATATCAACTAATAACAGGTCATTTGTTGGAGGTTGACGGACGTGGTCGTACAATGTGTGCCCCTCCTCTACCGCGGAAGCGGAGTATTGGACGAGTTGAGTCTGTCGACCATTTGTGTGAAGGCTGCAAACATATAATAAAACACCATATAATTTATTTATAGTGATTCGACAGGACAATGGCCCCAAATGCATCCTCAAGTACAAACTATTTCTCCTCAGCAGAATGGCACGAGAGCTGTACCATTTGATCTGGTATTTCCAAAAAGCTGAGAAATAAACATTGCAACATCTTCAACTTTATGAGCTGCCTAAATGTTTGAAATCTTTAAGGAGAGCTGGGCGATGACAAAAAAAAAAAAAAAAAGAGCGACGTCAGCTTAGCTTAATCTTCGTTGATTGCAGATTCACAGCCCATTTATTCCAGAGAAAGTAACAAATGCAACTGACTTTATTTAATTTCAGCATCATGGACAGCCAATTAACTGCTATTGTCTGGTTTAGGACCCATTAACGGCTTATTATCAGTTCAACAACTCTCCAGGTTCCTCAAACTATGTGAATTCAGTTGCATTTGTTACATTCTGTGGAAGAGACTTAGGTGCAGGCTTGGATAAATATCGAAGATATTTGGTATGTTGTCCAACTATCTGAAAGTATTGACTCCTTAACTCTTTCAGCTTAAATGACTTCCTGGGTGAGCTCCCTCACCATTGACCCATCAAATTATTCAAATCAAGACGTGGGCGGAGTTTGGTATGGGCAACGCGAGATGTGAGAGAAGTTTGGTGGTCACGCCTCTACGCTGTGTGTCCCACCTACTGTGCTGTGACTGGATAACACGATTTGATTGACACTTTTTTACCACGTTTTTTGGCCCCGGTTTTACCAGACCCAATGATCGCTCTAATTGTGTATGATGCGTGGACGATTGGTTGGTTCTGGCTCGCCAGGCTAGTCACTCAACTGGTGCTGTCACTAACCCTTTGGGCCATCTATCTTGTCACCCAGCCACTCATTGGCTGTGTCCAAAATCGCTATCCCCCAAATAGTCCACTATATGGGACGCACGCCATTTTGTAGGGGTGTCCGAATTCTCCATGTACCCTATATAGTGCACCGCAAAAAGTAGTGATCATTGATGTACCCTAGATGGAGCAATATAACCCAAAATGCATTGCGAGAGATATATTATAAAATTACCTAAAGTCCGGGAGTAAATAACGACCGACTGCGGCAAAAAGTTATCAATGTAAGTACTTCTGACTTTTTGTGATGATTGTTGAAATTATATTTTATAACTCTAGTGTCCGAAACCTTTGCTGTTGAGTGCACTATAAGTGAGTGCGCTATATGGGGAGTAGGGAGTAGGGGATAGGGAACGATTTCGGACGCAGCCATTGTCTGCAGGTGTGGTGCGTGGCTGACGCGGCCGCCTCTGTGCAGTTTGTGGAAAAACGCTACTGTTATAAAGTACAGATATTTATGTTGGAAATGTAGTGTAGCACAGTTAGCACAGTCAGAAAGGCAGAGTGCAGCAAAGTAAGTTGTGGGTTCGCTTCCTCTCAGCAACATCTTTGCCGCACCCCCCCCCCCCCCCCTTATTCGC
>OMKY01118354.1:2867-17035 GCA_900302395.1 Bregmaceros cantori | reverse complement strand
TACAATCCCATTCCCACTGAAGAAATGGTCTAACTGGGACCAAAAAAATAAAATAAAATAAAAATAAAAAATAAAGTAGGCCTTCTCTGTTCCCATACATTAAGTGTGCATTGCCCTGATGTGGGACATTTTGCCCCATTAGATTCAATGGGGAAAAATGTCCCACATTAGGACAATCCACCCTACGTGGCACTGGCATGACGTGCCGCATGTGCTACAAAAAAAAACAAAAAACATAATAACTTCAAGACATTCGCCATCTCTAGTGGGATGGACAGGCCAATAGACTAGGACAGGAACGGCCGACGTCAATGCCAAATACAAATCATTCTGCTGCCGGTTGAAATAGCAAAGCCTGACGCACAACAGCAGCACCACTACCAACTAATCGAATACTTGTGAAAAATGTGGCGCGACATTTGCCGTTTCAGGAGCGCTGCCAGAAGTTGTTTGTGCCTCATTACCAATTCTTTTGGTATATATTGATCAAAGGATGGGCGGTTCAGGGCTCGGGAAGAGAACACACCCTTTAGAATGCGCCGCATGCCCATCCCCCACTTTAAACGCCTCATCAGATCCAACTTTATTTTTAATGATATGATATGCACATCATGTAGATAATGTTAATATCACATGGTGCATGTGTCTGTGTGTGCCTGTACACAGACGCTGGCGTCTCCGTGACATCACTTTCTGTGGATTAATCACTACTGGTATGTCCAATGAAGTCACATGACCTGGAGCCATCATCCTGTGTGTGTGCGGTTGCACCCCCCCCTCCCCCCTGCTGTTCCTCACGCGGTGGTAACCATAGAAACGGGCGGCTGGAACCGGTCTGTGACAGCAGGCTTCATTTTGTGTGTGCGTGTGGTGCGTGAGTGCGTGTGTACGTTTTAGGGTTCAGGTGGAGGAGGCAAAATGGAGGCTCGGAGTCGGAGACGCTCAAGTTTGGGAAGAGCCTCTGGCACACACACACACACACGGCACCCGCATGCAAGGGCATTACAGAAACACACACGCACACCCATCAGCCGCACGCACATGCTTTATACACACACGCAAACACACATATGATGAAGGGTCACAAGGCCAAGATGGGATGTTACTTCCTATATAGTTTCAAGTATTACCAAGTAGCCAGAGGTGGACGTTTTCGCGCACTGTCCAGGCGAACAAACATACAGTACACGTCATATCCCCTCATGTGTTGTGGTTACACGCCTAGATTTCGACATTCCTCCGTTCCGACAGTTCTTTTCTGCGACAGATTTATTTGGGTTTTTTTGGTTAAGTCCCGCAGTTGGTACACTCAAATATGGAGCACTATATTTCAGTGTACTGATCCACGTCAACCATTTGAGTGTGAGCAAACTAACTCAGAAACCACTGGACTGATTTGAAGAGATTGTGTTTAGAAGCACTCAGAGATTGCAAACCTGCGCCGTAGTGGTACAAAAAATTTTTACTTTTAGTGCTAGCAGTATGTGTGGCAACCCATTATCAATGCAAGTGCTCGAGTAGCGCGATTGCGATTGACGCAAAAATGCCAACTACGTTTCCCAGCGGCCCCTGCAACCCAGAAGTCTGGTCATGTGATTGCGGTAAGCGCCCAGCGATCCATCGGTAAGTTGTTGATCAAATATCATAATTTTACTTATAGGCTACAGAAATGCACCAAAATTTAATCAATTCTTCCGTGTGTCATTCCCAACAACTGTACAAATTTTCACCCAGATCCGTGCCCAACTTTTTCAGTTATCCTGGGGACAAACCAACCCACCAACGTGACCAAAAACATAACCTGCTTTGCGGCACAGCCCTGGCGCAAGTAATGATGGAGCCATAGTAGTCACATAACATGACAATAAGCAGTGGGTCCAATAAGCGGTGAAGGTTGCGAAAAGCACAACAAATTTGTCTCAAGATCCGACACAGTCATAGGACTTCAAATGAGCTGCTGACAGCTGGTAGGATTGCTCTAATGTGGGCCCTTTTTGCAGCTTCCTAAAGTGGGACAGCCAGTTGCCTAATGTGGTACAGTGAGATGTAATGTTGAACAGTTGAACTTGATGTTAGATTAGTTTGCTTTTACCTTAGTTTCAGTGACATTCTTTAGTTTAGGGAGGAGGCAGAGCCACTGAAGCTTAGGTGTCCCACATTAGGCAGTGGCCTACATTAGGGCAAACCACCCTACATGAATCTGACAAGCCTCTCCAAATCACTTTTCCTAACCTTCACCTTCACAGAGGCATGTAGTAGCTTGTGGGTTAATGCTATTGTAAAGGCTACTGAGCAATGACCCATTGCAGCACTTGGGTTAACCCTGTTGTAAAGCATGGCTGAGTACTAAATGATGATCTTTGATCCCCTCACTCCCCTGCTGCCGGTAGATGTTTTGGAAATAATCTGTCAGATATCTTCAGCTCTTTCCCCCCTCCACGGGGTTGAAGATAGAAGTAATCACTTCCGGGGATATCTCCGTATTGCGAGATAGATTCCCATCTCCGGCATAAGTATGCTGCAGGTCTGCCCCCCCCCCCTCAAATGGTGCATGTGCGCCCCAAAAAACCCATCTCCTACCAATGTTTTCCTATTTAAATCTGGTATGGAAGTTGTTACACAAACAAAGTTTGAGTCCATTTTTTTTTTATGTGTTTAGTTGGTTTTATCTTCATGCTTGTTTTGGGTGATGATCTCGTTAATCGTCGATGTCTGCTGGTAAGGACCATGCCAAATATGATATCGTCTGTATGTTTTTAAAATGTTGCGGCGTGCGATGCGAGTCTACCTCAACATGTTTCGCATCGCCCCTACTCTCTGTGTGCGTGAGGTGTGTGGACCACATACACAGCCACACATACTTGTATACCCCGTCTCACTGCCCAGTCTCAGAGCACGTACACCACACAGCATTACCGTGGCGTATGTACCCATGTGTGTTATCGCTGTTTATATACAATTCTGTCCAAGCGGTGCCTCCGTCTCACTGCCACTCTTGGAACACCAGCGTGATGTGTATGTATGTGTGTGCCCATGTGTGTCTGTGTATGCATTATTGCCGTTCATATGAAATTCAAACATATTTTTTTTCCGTCGTGCTGGATATGTCCTTTGTTGAACATTTATTCTTACTGTAAAACACTTTTTCCAGTGGAACCATTGGAGAGTTTACATGTCTCTCTATCCCACGCGTGTGTTCGTTCGCCTGGCATCTGACCGGCCGTTGCGTGCGATCTATCTCACTCGGCGACCATGCAGATAAGTTCACCATCCACCGCCACATTCACCGATGCCCTTCCATTAAAACACTTTGGTGAATAGAATAGAGAGCGAGGGAGATAGATAGTGTGTGAGAGATACCGCTTTCTCTCATACGCCATCACGTCCCATTCCTGAACGAACCTCGCTTTAATGAAACAGCATCTTCCAATGTACAGCGTCCTCTCTGAATGTAAGTGTTGGTGATGTTTGAATGAATACAGAGTAGTGAAATAATCATGTTCTGGCGGAACCCTTTAATGGTATACACGGCTGCCTGGGGAAACAGCGGGCACACTCGCACCGAAGGAGACTATTAGTGCGCACTGCTGGCGAGGCAGTAATGATGCTAATAAGGCCTGTTTGTTTATTTATTTACTTATTTTGGACGATATGATCGTAAATTGCGATATTTTCTAGGGACAATATTGTGCATATACAACTTCCAATATCGCCCAAGTCTACCGTGCAGCCCAAAACACTTGGCTAAGGGAAAAACATACTTCAGTATACATTTTTGGAGCTTTTTCCCTTTAATAACTGCCAAATTGCACTAAGAACTATTATTGCATGCCCTGTGTGCTCCTGTTTTTTTTTTCTAAGTCCTATACACCAGTTACCAGAATTCCCAGTCTGTGGAATTGTGCCATTGGCACTCAACTTTAAAAATGTAGCCTTCCCAAACCTGCACATCCCTCACCTTTTGCTCATGTCCACTGGTTCTGCTGTGTGGACCTCCAGCTTGATGGTCGCCTTCACCTCTCCACCGACCAGGAGCCCTGCCGCAGTCTCCGTCTCTCCCAGCCGGCCCCTGGCGTCCAGCAGTCCGGGGGGCTCGGTCTTGGGCCAGGCCGTGCGGTCTGAACCCAACCCCGACTCGGGGATGTGACGGGCCTTCTCCAGGTCGTCTCTGGCCTGGGGACGAGAGGCGGGTAGTGTGGGTGGCGGGCGCCAGCTGAGTGTGGGTTCCTGTTGGTTCTCCGGAGTCCACGGCTGACTGCGCTCTGTACGCGGGGCCTGGGCAGTCCGTGTCTAAAGAACAGCGGGGAAATAAGGCCGTGGTTGGCGTAAAAGTTGCCACATCAAAACCGGACAATTACTACCTCAACACATTCTTCATGGCTGCAACTAATAAACTGGACTGTAATCTGCACCTGCACCCACACCATCTTATTCAAGTCACATAATGTGTACGTACGGTTAATGAATGTCAGGTAACCAAGCGACTTTCTCAACCCATCACTCCTTCTACCCCCGACCAGGTGAAACTCTGAGCAATTTGCACGATGTTGCCTTGAATATAGCCTGCCCCCCATATATACCACATTCCCTGTTCCCTAGTTGTATGACAAACGCATCAGACTATAATTGTAGTATGCCTTTTGTTCTGTGTTTTTCTGTGTGCTTTGTCCCACTAGTACCAGGCACCTAAACCACGAAAAAAGTTTTAAGTTGAGTTAAAATTCTCGAACTTCCTAAGTGCACTCACACACTGGATAGTGTGCAAATTTCCAGCAGAGAAGTGCAGAAAACCCTACGGCGAACTAACTAGAAATAGCAGTCACGCGACATTACGTCATCCCAGTGCTGGCCAAAATCACCAGCTAGACTGAAAGTAACCTTACACATCAATTGTAATTCATGTTGCATTACTGTGACACTTCACTATAAAATAAATACAATACAATACAAATGAAAACACAGCGAGTGTCCAATCCAGTGGCCGGATCAGCGTTGTGTGCGTGTAATTTCTTGCAGCAACCTCTGGTCCTTTGCACACCCGCCACATTCTCCCCTCCCCTCTCACAATACACACAGACAGGGCCGTCGTTTGGCGGAGAGGTTAAAGAGGCTGCACCTAACGGGCCCCCATCCATAGTAATGGCGCTGTGGTTTCCATCACATCATCTGTAGTGCCGCGAGTTCTCCTCCTCTCGTCGGCTTGTTGGCGATGACTACTCCCAATCTCTTCAACCCAGTTTTCGACTAACCCTATCTAATAAAGATGAAACACAGCGCTGAGGCTGGAAAAAAAAGACACACGCTTGTCCTTGCTTACGGAGACAAACACCACCAACTAGAACTGACTGATGCATCCCTGGTTGGGCATACATACACTGCAGATGGCGCTATAGAGACTCGATCATGCACAGGTCTATGTGTGTGATCCAGGTCACAGCACCAAATGTAACGGGGTGAACCGTGAAAGGGTAACTTTCAAATTGGAAACACAGTCAATGAGCGGGCAACTAAAGGCTGTGAGGTCCTCTGCGCACCAGTCACATATGCTTGTCATGTAAGATAAAAGTGTCCACTGCTGCGTTACCTGCCCAGTGGCGTGGTGGTCGGGTAGCAGCACGGGTGGCGAGGGCGTGTCCGGCTTGGTCTCGTCGATGCGCAGCTTCTTGCTGTCTGCGCCCTCCGCACCTCTGCCATGTTCGCTGCCGGGCTCCCCGGGAGAGGGCGGCTCATCTTTCTCTAGCGCCCTCTTCTGGCTACGGGTCTGCCGCGCAGCCTCCTCCGACATCCTGCTTTGGGTAACACACAAACACACACCACAAGTCAAGTTACAGAAGAAAAACAAGAAAAACAATTTACGGATTTTAGCACTTCCATTTGTAGAGTCTAAACTGATGAAATCCCAATCCAGATTCAATTGGCAGAATCAAGGATCAAAATGCCTTTTAAATGTGTCTGTTTTTTGTTTGTCTGTTTTTATACACTTTGTTTTATTTTATTTTGTATATGATTTTTTATGTTTGATGTGTCAGGACCTCCTGGAGGAAGAGATCTTGTATCTCAATGGATCAACTCCTGAATAAATAAAGGATTCAATAAATGTGTAATAGCAAATGTAAAAATTAAATGTCTAGAAAAGTTCAAAAATAATAATCAGCTACCGAAATATTTTTTTCAGTCACTACTGATCTTGCCATCATCCATTCTGTGACACCAGTAAGACATTGAAAAGCATGTGGGCTGTGGTGTGCATGTTGTGTTTCTCTTCCAAATCTAGGTGGATATTGTTATGGAAATAGGCCACAGTCTACCATGTCCTGATGGGGTCTCCCCTGTGACATCGTCGCCAGGTCAGTGGCCGTCTGCTACCTTGCTTACAAGTTAACAGAGAGTTGAAGTTAGCAGCTATCAAATATAGATATAGGAGATATTTTTTTATTTTTTACAATATTTTATGAGTGCTATTTTCTCATTTCATTGACAATGCTAGTGTGAAAGGGGGATGAGAGAGCAGACTTAGAGTAGCGTCTTTGCCCGTTATGCCACAGGGTCAGCCCTGGGGAAATTACATTTTGTTAGCTCAGCAGAAAAAATAAGTGGAGTAATAGACCTATGCAGAACACAACTATATTAACAATGGCTAAATAAAAGAGGGTAAAAGGCGCTTTCTTTAGTCTAATTGCTCTGAGCATAAAGGACCTTTGAATGCATTCAGTTCTGCAACACATTGATAGCATTCCTCCGCTGCAACCACTTTTTTTAATCAGACAATATGTCATGCAGTGCATGATAGGGACTATTCAAGGTGCTCTGCACTTTGACCTGACTACGGCTCTCAGCAAACGCAGTAGCCGTGTCCTAGCGTGGCGAGCCAGAACCAACAAGTCGTCCACACATCGCACGCCGCAAGATGGTACATTGGGTCTTGGCAAATCCTGTATATGGACTGACCAATCAAATTATTTGAATCGAGACGTGGGCGGAGTTTGGTGCTCATGCCTCCACGTCTCTTGTCCCACCTACTGCGCTGTGATTGGATAACACAATTTGAGCGACCCTTTTTTTACACATTTTTTTTTTTAGTTTTTTTTTTCGGCGTCAGCGCCGTTTTTCCATCTTTATTGGATAGGATTAGTCGGAAACTGGGTTGAAGAGATCAGGGGTGGACATTGCAGACAAGTCAACGAGCGTAGTCGAACTCGCGACACTGCGGGCGCTGCGGTAGACGCGGAGCCACTAACATGAATGGGGTCGCGTTAGGTGCGGTGTCCATAACCACTCGGCCAACGCGGAACCCCCGAATGATCATTCTAATCACATGCGATGCGTACGATTCGTTGGTTCTGGCTCACCAGGCTAACTGTGTCAATGTGTCTGCCCTCTAGATCAACCTGTCTAATCAGTTGCTTTTTCATCAAGTCCAACTGCCTCCCGCAGCATACTACTACTTGAAGATTCAACAACAGATTTATAGAATATTGTTGTTGACAACTTTTATAGAGAACACATCACCAACGAAGAAGTGAAAGCCAGATGAACATCTACTATTCACAGTCAAAACATGAAAACTAAAATGATACGGATATGTCACAAGATCCCAAGGACTCTCAAACACAATCATCAAGGCACAGTGCCAGGTGGAAGGGGGAGAGGAAGACAGAGGAAGTGATGGGAAGATAACATCCAAGAGTGGACAAGTTGCAGGCTGAGAGTGACACCATGCAAAAGTCTTCAGTGGCGCCCCAACGGTCGGCCAGTCTACAGGAGCGATGATGATGATGATGTTGACAACATTGCCTGACCAGTCAAACTCGTCACCAAGTTTCCTGCCTGATGTATGTGCCTCACCTAGTTCACAAAGGTTTACAATAATGTCTTGGTATTTGCTGTGTTCAGCTACAAACTGCTGATTTCAACACCCGTCAGTAAAGGGCTCCCTGGATTTGCTTTCCTGAATGTTCCTGATGCACACCACAATAGGGATGTTGCAACAGCGGCCATATTGGTACCACGTGAGGTTTGTTTACAATCTCATTGTAGAATAATGTAGTATAATCTTTTCTAAATATTTCACTCTGGCCTCCTTTTCTAGCGTGTCCCGGTATATCCCACATCTTAGATTTTAACATTTTTTGTTATTTATATTTTACACATTTTAACAGTTAGTTCTCTCTCTAACCGTGTCTCTGGGCACGCAGTGCGAGTATAAACCAACCGCACGCTGACAGCGACATGGCCTTTTTTAAATATACTACAGTAGTGGCTTCAAAAATTCAACATGAACATTATTGTATAGTTTTTAGTACCCCGTAGTATTGGGCCGATGGTGAATATGGAACTAAAAGAAATATCAAAAAGAGATTGTAATGTTGCTATTTAATCTGTTTCAATTTAACATTGTCTGTTAATGGAGAGGCAGGTCAAAGGGTCATCCTTTTGGATGCTGTTGTAATTACTGTGAACATTGCATGCTGAGTATGACTTTGTGTCCTAAGCTGGCAGGTCCAGGTATACAGTATGTATATGGCCTCAAAAATGATCTCTGCAACCAGCTGACATTAAAGCTGATCAAACAACAACATGGATTTATAAAAAATAAAACTTTGCAGAGAGAGAACAGCGTAGCTCAATCTTCGTTCATTGTAGATAAAGCATATACCAAATTATTTTGTAACAACGGCCACTAGAGGGCAGCATGTGAAGTCACAATCAGGCGCATAATATACTTTTTCAATTCTATTGAGAAAATACTCAATACGGCTAAAATTCTTCTGTATTTTTACATGTTTTCGGTATATCCGTTTTTTTTTTTATCCGATATATTGTCCGCCTCTACTAAGAACATTGAAAAAAATGCTTGACTGGTCACTCCCCTCCTTGGTGCTTGTTGTTTAGGTGAGTCACGCCTAACATCTAATTGTCTAAGAGTTGATGCATGCCATCTGGGAAAATGCACATTATTCCCACCACAGGAAGGCGGCAGGAAGGCGGAGTAGGCATACATGTCTATATTTTTAAATCATTCATCATGGTGGTACTTGCTCCTTAGGTTACTTTGTATGGAATATTCCCAACAGTGCGAGTGAAGCTGAAATGCAGAGTGATCTGACAGTGAACATCAGGAGCCATAGAAGCCGTCCTTGGGATCGGCCACCAGTGGGACAATGACAGACAAACAGGCAGTGATGACCTCAATACATCGCACAAGACGAGACGCACGCTGAAAATAATGTATGAATGTGAGAAAAATGGCCACCACCACCACCTCCATACTGCAGGGAAAGAGCAGAGACATGGCAGGAAAGCAGAGGGTCATCGTCATATTCTGCTTGTAGCGGAATGTGCACCAGCATAAGTCATCCTCAGTCATGTCAGTAAAGTTGCAGTAAAAAAATTTACTGATTTTAGCCGCTTTTCAGTAATTAGTGATCTAGAACATTCCGTTTTCCGAAGCAGTAAACACATTAAAGCTACACCCAAATCACTTTTGTTATTCTTAAGTTACTTTAATGTTCCACAACGCTCCTAATGTGCCTTTGTAATGAGGGTGAACATGATGTAATCAGTGATTGGTTTGGCAGTAATAGGCTGTACAGCCGATTATCGTAGGGCAGGGCTATTCAATTGGCGTCCCGTGGGCCAAATTCGGCCGCCAATCAAGTTTTTCTGGCCGATGGAAGAATTCTGAGAAGGTGTTATACCTGAGATGCTGTTATTTATTAGCTTGGCAAGCCAGAACCAACGCATCGTCCACACATCGTACATCGCTAGACGCTTGCTTTGGGTCTGGGAAAATCAAGCTCACCGCCGGTACGAAATCAATCGACCAATCAACGCGGACGTGGGGGGAATTTGTACGGGGCCACGCAAGACGTGGGCGGAGTTTTGTTTACTCGCCCCCATGCCGCTTGTCCCACCTACTGTGGTGTGACTGGATAACACGATTTTATTAACACCTTTTTTTACGTTTTCTGACATTGGTTTTACCAGACCCAATGCAAGCGTCTAGCGATGTGCGATCGATGTTGCTTCTGGCTCATCAGGCTAGTTCTTTATCTCACCAGAAGCACTGGAGATGTGTTGACGGGTTGATGCTAACTGAGTTAATAAACGTGTTGCAGTTTAAGGGAGCTGCTGTTGTTTACCACTATTTGTGTGTTGTTGTTTCAGATGTTGCTTCTTACAAACAAACAAGCACCATTGTTGCATAGAATTGAAGCAACTTTAATGGGAAGTATGCTACTTTTAATAAAAGTTATGAAAAAGTGGTTTTGCGTCGTGTCAAGTTGTACAAATAGGCCGGAGGTTACAGTCCGGCATGGATTTTTGCCTGCTCAGCAAAATAGTTGAATAGCCCTGCCATAGAGCAACCAACTGTTTATATACACCATCCTATCACACAGACACTTGTCTGAGGTCAGCGTGCCGCCTGGCTCTCAGCTCCTGCTGCTCCCGTTCCATGCTGGAAGCCCCACCTGCCGGCGTCATGTGCTTCTTATCCAATCATATTGCGTTGTGTGATTCTATTGCAGCAACCCCCGGTTCGTGTCACACTCACAACATCATTAAGCTTGAAAATAAAGCAATACATCTCTCAAAAGATGTAAATCATGTATGCGAAGTGAACTTTAAACTAAAGTTCCCTTTTACTAAAAGTAACTAAAGTAATCGAACTTTTGGTCCGCTGCGACTTTGGCAGATCCTTCGTGTTAACGAGTTAACTTTTCAACATATGGATGGATTTGTCCCAGATTCAGTGTGTTAATGCTCTAGGCATTAACACATGCTGAATTGCTCTGCATGAAAGTTGCTATATAAATAAAGTTTGATTTGATTTGATGAAGTGAAATATTTGCATCAAATCGCCAACTTCATTCCAAAAACGGACACTTGCAAAATATGAAATGAAAAGAAGATATTCAACAAAATTGAGTTTTCAGACAATTATTAGTAATTTATAGTTATGCAAGATCGTACAGCCCTGGGCCTAGACATTCACAGGCAACAACTTCAACAGAATAATGTAATCTGAAAAATGTAATAGTCTAGGAAAGCTAGTTACAAATTGCCACTGAAATATCATTAGCTATGGGGTGATGAGGACAATGTGGGGAAATATGCAAAAGGCGCAAATGTATTGACGTGAAAACTCAATTGTGATGACGTTCACGCTAGTAAAAGGAAGACCTTGTGGTCTTTGAAAGTTCCAATTTTGCATAAACCCTGTATGTTGCTGCAGAAACCACCAGCCATGAAAGCGAACAGCGAGGGACGTTGTTTACAGGTTTCCGTCAAAAGTCGGCCTTGGAATCGATGATGGACCAGTGGCACAGTGTCAGACGAACTCACGGTGGCGATCTGAAAGCCCGCACACCGCATATTCCATCATGCAGCGACGAGCACTCAAAAGAATTTATGAATGTGAAATTATAGCAAAGACTGTATAATTAGACGCGTGCCCAGGGAATATACAAATGCATGCACACAGGTGCTTTGAACATGTTTTGTTCGATGTTTTGAGTCCTCAGAGACCCCGTCCATCACAAATAGAGCGCTATTCAGAAAATACTAAAAAAATATGTTGCCATGTTTATTTGAAAAAAGACAGTTGTCGTCACCACAACACAAGTAATTCTTGCGCTGAGGGCAATTACTTTGAACAATGAAGATACTTCCAGATACCTCACTTTCGATTTATATTTATTGACTACCCTATTTTAAATTATCTTTGAGATGAAGAAACAATGTATTGTGGAAGTATATCTATCCATCTATCATTTATAAAGCACAGACAGGTACACACATTACTATTAAATTATACCATAATACTTGATTTCCTTCATGGCCATGTTTGTCAATTATGTCCATTTAATATTTGTTATTAATCAGGGCAGCAACTAGCAATTATTTTGATAAGAAATGAATCCACTATAGACAGATGATTAATCAATTAATCCGTTGATTATTATTTTTTAAATCGGAACGATTATTAACCTGAAACGTTAATGTTGCAACCACTGCCAAAGAGTATAGAATGACAAGAGTGCAAATGGGCGTGTATTATGGAAGACACCCATAAGATTCCGCCGCTGAACTTTAAGCCAGGTTTTTGTAAAACTAGCATTGAAAAAGTGCATTTTATATACAAATATGTTTTTACTTTGTACTTTTTACTTTCAAAAATACTTTCTGAGTATGTTTCTGAGCCTGTCATTTTTACTCTACTCGAGTAGACATTTGGATCAGTACTTTGCAGTCGTACTGAAGTTGTTTTTTTTCACAAACGTTATTTACTCTTACTCAAGTAAGAAATTTGGGCATAATGTTTTACCTTTTTTATTTTTCATTTATTTGGCGGGTGCAGATAGTGACAGGATCAAATCGGAAACTGGGATGAAGAGACGGGGGGAGATATTGCAGAAAAGCCGGACAGGGGATTTGAACCTGCAGCACTGCTCGACCTCTGGTCTGTGGGACGCACGCTCTACCCACTCGACCAACGCGCGCCCCCCTATCATTTTTTAAATTATTTTTCTCCATGTGTTGTGTTGTTGGGATGACAACACAAGGACATTAATTGTCAACTAATTTGATAATCAAGATTAATATCTTGATTAACAAATTAGTTGACAATTAATTAATAATTGATCACTATCGATTAATCGTTTAATCAGTTGCAGCTCTAGTATCAATTGATATAAAACCCCCTATTGGAGTGGACCACTAGGCAGTAGCGTCTAAAAACTGCATGCAGACATTATCAATTGTTAGATTAGTTGCCAACTCATTAATCAACAATTAGTCAACGTCACCATTAATAATTCCCACAAGAAGCCTTGTCGATGCACATATTGACCGGGAGCACTCGAACCGGAGTTCGAGTGATGTGTATAAATTGCATAATTGAATGACTGTCAGAGGCAGACAAATATTTTGAATGGTAAGAAATAAAATTTGTTAAATAATTAAGGCAACACACTAATTGTCAGTATGAAACATGCATTGTACACTGTGTGCTGTGGAATAGTGATATAGATAGAGTTAGATAGAGTTTTTCAGATTACATTTTCCAATACGAAAATGTACGAAATCAATCGATCAATCAACGCGGACGTGGGGGGAGTTTGTACGGGCTACGCAAGACGTGGGAGGAGTTTGGGCGGGCTAAGCGAGACGTGGGCGGAGTTTTGTTGTCATGCCCACCATGCCGCTTGTCCCACCTACTGTGCTGTGACTGTATAACACGATTTGATAAACACGTTTTTTTACGTTTTCCGACCCTGGTTTTACCAGACCCAATGCAAGCGTCTAGCGATGTGCGATGCGTGCACGATAAGTTGGTTCTGGCTCATCAGGCTAGCTCTTTATCTCAACAGATATACTATAAATGTGTTGCAGTTTAGTTGCAGTTTCTAGTTGTGGAATAGTGATACAGATAGAGTTAGATAGGGTTTTTCAGATTACATTTTCCAATACGGCTGTTGCACGGTGGCCTCGCGGCTTGGCGGCGGCAACCATGTTGGGAGTATGATCGCGGTCAGGTGAACAGGCGGCGAGCGATATTTGTTTAACATTGTCCGTTTAAAAGTGTTCTATTATTAATTTATCCATGGCAATATGATATTAATTTCCAGTAGATGGCAGCATAACTACGTCGTGGTATTTGCCCCTATATAGTGAACGTGAAATTGAAATAATGCCACTTGATTTTACGTATACGCAGATATGGGCAGAGAAGCCATAAAAATGACTTAAGTAAAAGTATTGTTACCTCAGTAAAATATTACTCAAATAAAAGTAAAAAGTAGTCATCAGACTTCCGGTTGGCCGAGCGCGGGATGGCTGCGTAGAAGAGTAGCTCCCGATCAGAACTCGATAAAAACCCCTTCGACTCGAATATTTTGGCCAAATGAGGTATGTCAGACATAGATCTTAGCAAGGGGAAAAAAAGACATAAAAAACGTGCGAAGAAAACACGAGCTGAAGAACCGAATTCAAAGAACGCCGAAAACTTCGAGGACAACATGGCGGAGGGCGTGGAACAGACAACGGCACTGGACACTATACGTGAAGGTCAGAAGGAGATCCAGAGAGAAATCATAAAAGAAATAGTTAAAGAAATGCAACATTTTAAAAACGAAGTGAAGAAAGATCTCTCAGACATCAAAGAA
>OMKY01118351.1:0-10618 GCA_900302395.1 Bregmaceros cantori | reverse complement strand
AACCCTTTGAGTTCACAGCCTTTGAGTTCACAAAATTGAAGTTAATAGAACATTTCATTTACCTTAACTCTTTTCAGTGCCGCAGACTTCACACTACATTCTACAGAACATAGAAAACTAAATCACACATTTTCCTAGAAAGTAGAGATTGCCTAATTTAAGTTTAAGTTTGTTGTGAATAATTTAATTGATATGTATTGTGTATTATGTATAAACGTTTGTTGTGTGTGTATAATTCATGGACACTATTTGGCAGACCTCCAAACTGAAGTAGAAGGGTAGAGGTAAAATTTTGGGCGGTGAAAGCGTTAATGCTTTTCGAGTGAAGAATG
Source organism: Bregmaceros cantori (assembly GCA_900302395.1). NCBI lineage: Eukaryota > Metazoa > Chordata > Actinopteri > Gadiformes > Bregmacerotidae > Bregmaceros > Bregmaceros cantori. Next base: position 10,286 of record OMKY01118351.1, on the reverse strand, counting down.
GGAAGCAGGCACGTGACAATGCTGCAGGTGAGGGAGAGCAAACGCAACTCTCCGTGCTCCGTGCTTACGGCATGTGTGCTTTGCAGCTCTCTACCTAACGTACCTGACCCGTGAGCCGCTGAGGCACACAATGATAGAGCATTTTCATACAATATTGTTACAATATTCTTTAGTGTAGCTCCTCGACTAAACCGGGCACCTTGTGTGAATGTAGGGTGGATTAACCTGATTTGGGACATTTTCTCCCGTTAGATTAAATACACCCTTCTTTCTCTATTTATTGATTAATTTTGAGGTTTGCCCAGCAAAAGCGACAAGCTTCCCAGCTAGAGCCAGAGATGAATGTCCCACCCTGTCCCCGCGTCCATCAGGGCTGTTTCGGTACACCAGAGCAGCTGCACAGGCCGACGCATGTCTGATTCAATACCCAAAAGTGTCGGAGAGGGTCTCCGCAGAAACCCGCTACAGTCCAACTGATGTACTCATTACAATTAAGTCAATGGAATTTTTTTATTGCATACATACAGTTGCAGGCTGCCGAGCTAAAAAAAAAAAAAAATTCACCCTTTCTCTGGTCTGAACAACGCTGTGGTGTGAATGACCCTCCAAATACAAATTTGCGCCACCTGGTGGGTCTAGAGGTCCTATGTCAACCGTCTGAATGTGTTGTGATTTTCCCAAATAAAACATTAAACTTGATTCATCAATACTCAGCCTCTGTTTATGTGTTTGGATTTTGTCGCAAAAACTAACAAGCTTTCCTTTATCGTTTTGTTTGCCTGTTGGTTTATTGTTTATTTTGAATATGGCAACAAAGCCGTGCATTCTCTTGAGAACACAAGCATATTCCTGAGTATGCAAATAAAAAAATAAAAATAAAATAAAATGAAAGATTCAGTAACAATAAAATAAAAAAATAAAAAAAAATAAAAAAAGTAGACATATCCAAAAAGGAGTGAGACGAAGTAGAACTTGTAGTCTCTCACCCCTGAAATCGCTATTACCACAATAACTTTACACAACACACACAAGTTCTTATTTCCAACTTATGTATTAATTATATTCATTTTCTGATGCAACACATCCAAAAATTGTCGTAAAAACCTCATATTTAATATGTGAGATTTGGATCGTGCGAGTCAGTCACTGAAAAATTATTGCACACTCTCTAAATCGCACATCTGGCAGCGCTGAGATGGGATGGTCGTGAAAGAAGCATTGGCTGTGTCCGAAATCGCTCCCTAACCTCCATATAGGGCACTATATGGGGCGCACGCCATCTTGTAGGGGTGTCCGAATTCTCCATGTACCCTATATAGTGCACTGAAAGTATCCCACAAAGCACCGCGAAATGTAGTGAACATCGGATGTACCCTAGACGAAGCAATATAACCCATAATGCATTGCGAGACGTTTTAAAAATGACCTGAACTTTAATAAAAATTACGTGGCGGGAGTAAGTAGCGACCGGCCGCGGCAAATTGTTATAAATGTAAGTACTTCTGACTTTTTGTGATGATTGTTGAATTTTATAATTATATTTTTTATAATTAGAATTTATAATGATTTTGACGGCGCCAATTCTAGTGTCCGAAATCTCTGCAGTTGCTGTTGAGTGCACTATAAGTGAGTGCACTATATGGGGGGTAGGGAGTAGGGGATGCGTAGCGATTTCGGACACGGCCATAATCTCGTTAACATGTCAGCCATGTTGAATGTTGGGCTGTTCATGAACGACTCGTTCAAGGCAAATGATAGCTCATTACTTTGATGTTGTGTGCTATAATTATTGTTTAAATCTATTTGTTGCGTCATATAATATAAAACAAATACACCTTCTACAATATTGCACGACGAGAAACGAAAACAATAAAAGGTAGCAGTTTTGTCATCCAATAAAAATGTTTGAATAAAAATGATGGTTTGTGTTGCCCCATCGACAGAAGTGCGTCTCTCTCTCTCGCTCACTCTCTCTCCCCATCTCACTCTCTAATCAAATATGGCTTTATTGGCATGGTAATGAGTATCCTACATTGCCAAATGATACATATAGCAAGCATATTATATACAGCACAAAGTCAATAAATGAAAAAAAAAAACTATATAAAACCAATATACCTGTACATAACGAGGTGCACGCTGTGTATAGTGTCTGTAATATACATATGTACAGCATATATATAGTCTCTCTCTCTCTCTCTGCCATGAACGAAGTGCGTCTTCTTGTTTTTGTTTGTTGCTGTTTGCTTACATAGGCTACATTTTTGGAGCAATTTCTGAATAGCTAAAAAAGTGGCTATTGGTAGTACTCAGTATCGGCAAGTACTGTAATCATTGTACTCGTATGGGCTTTCAAAAAAAATGGTATCGGTGCATCCCTATAATATGGTAATTGCCATGATTTCTATAATGCCTCCAGTCCCCTGCTCAATTTTACGGTCATTTTGCGACAGCTGATCGGCAGTTCTCTGATTCATCATATTTTCCGAGCCCCGTTGATGGATTAGGCCCCTGGGTTATAACTAGGATGTTGCCGTCATCTGTACATCAGTCTACTGTGTGTGTGTGTGTGTGTGTGTGTGTCTAGGTAAGTATGTGTCAGTTTGCTTATAATGGGAGGCTGTGGGTAATGTTGTACATTTCCTTGTTCTGTTTCTGTAAAGCACCTTGCTCTGCATGAAAGGTGCTATATAAATACACTGTAAGTGTGTTGCTTGGGATTTCTTTTTGCATATCGCTGTTGTACATCAAGGTATTCCTTCTAATGACAAGCTAACCCCCAACAGGTGCAGCTTTCCACGTGTCCGCAGATGCTGAGCCAGCTGAAAGCCCAGCTGGCTGAGGTGAGGCAGCAGGTGACTGAGATGGAGCTGGCTAAGAACGCTACCATGGAAGCCATTCACACCCAGCTGGAGACTACACTGCAGCTCCTGGACCACTGCCAGCAAGCCACCACTGTGAAGGTTAGCTGGGACTCAAAGCAAGCCAGACCATACAAATCGCCCACTCGTCACTCCAACATGCGTTTGGGTCTGGAGTCCATCGGATCAAAAACATATGATCCTCTCGGTTCCATTTCTGCCGGGAAAAAAATCAGAGCCGCGTTGTGGCGGGCTCTCTGCGAGATGAGATGTGGGCAGAGTTTGCAGACTTACACAGACCGGAGTACACAGACTGCCATATGTCACGATTGTGAAGTTCTCCGTATCCGTAAGTGAACAAGTGAACAAAGTCGGCATTGCTTCCTACTCCATCACTTGTCACGCCTACTGTGCTGTGATTGGATAGCTCCCCCAATCCCCTCCCGCCCATCAACTCCAGACCCAAACGCACGTTTGAGGGATGCCTGGACGATACACTTTGGTTTGACAGGCTAACTCAAACCTAGGCCTATGCAGTCATCTTGACTTGTAAAGGTGTATCCCCGAAAGCAAATGCTGCAGTAGAAATAACTTCAAACTAGAAGCACTCAGACAGTGCAAACCTGCGCCGTAGTGGTAAAAATAGTCCTTTTAGTGCTAGCAGTATGTGTGGCAACTGGCAACTCATTGTGATCAGTGCAAGTGCTTGAGTAGCGCGATTGACCCATAGACTGTATTCCCACAGCCATGCTAAGTTTGCTAACGTAAGTCGGGGATAGAGCCCAGGCTGAGAGTTCCACGGTCGGAACAGTCTACGGGCAACCTTTTTTGGCCTGCTGAACCTTAGCAGCACGGGGGACCCTCTGACACCCGGTTCCTCGCTCGTGGTTTGGCTGGAGCGAGGGGACGTGCACGCCGGAGGGGGGAGTCCCCGCTGAGCGTCGGGCGACGCGAAGCAGCTCAGGCTACCTGGTTGATACTGCCAGTAACATGCTTGTCGTATGCTAGGTTTCCATTGCAGAGACTTTTTTTTCAACCGCACGTATATGTACGTATGTACGCACACACACATGCACGCACGCACACACACACACACATCTCCTGCGCCGAACACCCGCCTCGAACAGTCCAGGCGCACACACAACAGTCCCGTATGCATGCAGTCACACAGAAACAAACACACACGCATCGGTGCCGCCGCAGCCTCCTGCACGCGCGTTTGTGTGTGTGTGTGTGACACACACACACACACACACATATCTCCTGCGCCAAACAGCCGCTTCGAAAGGTACAGATGGTAGAATAGGTTTTCCGTAGCCACATGCAACTATCATAGCGCACAGTTGAATGGGGCGGACTGCATGAAAAGTGGGTGTTATCGCATTATGTTTGTTCACGCATGAATACCAATGCGCCGCACGCCGTAGCATTTGTTGACAATGGAAACCGCAATTTTCCAACCGGATGGCATACAGACCGCAACAGTACGGACCGTAACAGTACGGACCGTATACGGACGGTAACAAGACACTCTGCAATGGAAAGCTAGCGTAAGTCCAAACATCTGGAAAAGTGAAACTGCGAATGGCTCATCAGATCAGTTATCGTTCTTTTGATGGCTCACCCAGGATAATTCTAGAGCTAATACATGCAAACGAGCGCCGGGCCATGCGTGCCTGGTGGATAACCTTGAGCTGATCGTTTGCCCTCGTGACGGCGATGTTTCACTTACTGCTAAATACCAAAGTCTTTTAGAAGTGTTCTCTTGTCCTTGGGATTTGTGCCAGCTGATGTTGATTTTAATTACAAACACTATGGCATTTGATGTTAACTTGGCCAAGTGCAGCCATACTCCTCATCGTCACTGCCTGCGAGCAATAAAATTGGAACGCATACTTTTCAACGGGGCTGTCCTCACTGGCCACGACCTATGGCCGATATTGCCGCAGTGGAAAAAGTGGCTTGCGCTCTATCTATTCAAACAACTTTTTAGTGGTGACATTATGGCCCTGAGTTGAAGCAATGTGCTTTTACACGTGTCATGCATGTCGTGTCTTTCTCCATAACGCATGCACAGACTCGTTATCGCAGCGTAATAAGTATTGAAGATTCCAGGTAACCACCTTCATTTAATGATTTTGATATGTGCAGTCATTGTGGGATTGATCACTGGATTTTAGGTGTGTCCACACAAGTAAATCAACCACATGCACACATTTACGCGTCTATCTACAGACGCCGTCAGTCAGGACTCAAAATATCTCCGCCGCTTCGCTCGCGGGCAGTGAGGATGAGGTTATAGACAACAGCTCAATTTCCCTTGTATGTTAAGTTGTTTAACATGGTGTCTCGCCACTCCTGCTAGACGTCCGATCTCAGTGAGGAGGAACGGAAGGCTGCCGACGTCTGTCGCATTTCTCAAAAGACTACGGCAGCAGTGAGTGAAATAACTTTTATTATCAATTGTGATAATAGTGGCCGCTGTTGTCTGTTTCAATAGGGCTGTTGCATGTGACGTCATGGCTTGACAGCGGCAGACATTATGGTGGTAGCATCACAGACAGAGAGCGATTATTTGCTTAACACTGTCTAAGAGTGTGCACCCCAGACCACAGGTCTGGGGTTCAACCCAGTTTCACTATCTCTCTCAATAAAGAACGAAAAAATGGCCAAAAAACAAACAAAACATTGTCTGTTTTAAAAGTCTTCTATTATTGATTTATCCCTGGTAATTTGCTATCAATTGCCACTAGGTGGCAGCCTTTGTATTTGCCCCATATAATGGATGTGAAGTGGGAAGGTATACCACTTATACAGTGAAGTATACTTACGTACGGTTGTTAGTCTTGGATAATATTACAATATCATCGTTTAACGGAAATATCTGCTGGTAAGGACGATGACACATATAATGTATAAATCTTCTTTATTAGCTGCCTTTAAAAATGTTGCGACGTCGAGAAAGTGACTTGATTTGCACGCCCGTGCCCACTCCGTTTATTGTTGCATAAGCATTACTTTTAAACTTCCTCTCTCTCTCTATCTTTCTCTCTCCCTCACACACACACACATTCGGCAGCCCTTGCACTGGTGGGCCTTGCTCGTCTCTGGGCGATTCTACCGCAGAACGCTCAAATATCGTCCTTTTTAAAATCAGATCAATGCACAAAAAATGTGTGTATTCTCTTACAATCCATACTCACCTTTTTTTGGCTCAAGATTCAGAGTTAATACAGACGGAATTAACTGTGAGGGAGAATTAATCAGCAGTGATTAATCGTTTCCTTGTTTGCAGAGTTTTTAAAACCCGCTTGACTGCCAGTGTTCTGTTCATCCACGACGTGGCACCAATATCAAACGCCGTTGCTACTTCCATTGATGTTACATTTAAAAAGTCAAAAGTGGCGCGTGCGCAGCAGACGCACGGACACGGAGGAAGATTCCTGTTTCCATGATTTTTTGTGATATGTTGAACTGTTGTTCAATTATTTGATTTATTTAAATAAGAAAACTGCTGGTGATTTGGGGGAATGTTTATATTTATGGTAGATCCTGTCTAGCCTCTAGTCAGGTCGAAGGCTGAACAATCTTTCGTTTTTAGACTGAAAACCGAAATGTAAAAAGCTTAGGTTTTTCTCCATGCCACATGTGGGACTCTGTGTCAATGTGTTTAGGAATTTGAGGCTGTCCTTTTGCGCCTGTGCAAGGCCGCTGTCCGCAACGTGTTGGGTTGTTGGGGCACATTTGGATTGGGGGCCTCCACAGCCGACTCCACACCGGTCCCATCCCGCAAATTCAGCCATGTTTGCTAGCATTGTTCCCTACAAGAGTCTGAAACAGAGTAATGGAGCGAACTCTGAATCTCTGCTGGAGAAACCAAAAACGAACCTGCTAACCTGTGCATTTGGGATTTGGGCGCATTTGCGATGTAATTCACAAATTTCACTAAACTTAGTGAAATGACTCTGGGTGAGTACATTTTTCTTATATGGTCGGTGTCCAAACGTGAAATAATCGTCAACTAATTTGATAATCAATTAATCGGCTGTGATTAATCGTTTCCTTGTTTGGGCCATTTTCCACTCAAATGTGTTGAATATGTTATTCAGTGTCATGGCCTCACCCATTCTCTTGAATACTGAACACTTAAACCCCACAAGACAAACGATATAATGTAACACGTAAGCTTCGGTAAAAGACCAATATGTTGGAAGAGCAGACTCTTCCGAATCCGTGCAAATGCTAAAAAATGGAAATGTTTGCATTAATTGGAGATGGTGAAACAGCAGAAAGTTGGCAATATTAATACAAACCCAAACACCGGAAAAGTTGGGACGTTGTGTGAAACGTAAATAGAAACAGAATGCAATGATTTGCAAATCCCTTCAATGTACATTCAATTGAATACACTACAAAGACAAGATATTTAATGTTCAAACTGAGAAATTGTATTTTGTTTTACAAATAATGATTAACTTAGAGTTTAATGGCAGCAACACATTCCAAAAAAGTTGGCACAAACAAAAATGGCATTTTTGCCGCTCTGTCACATGTTTGGGAACTGATGAGACTCATTTCTAAAGGTTTTCAGATGGAATTCTTTCCCATTCTTGCTTGATGTGCAGTTTAAGTTGTTTAACAGTCTGCTCTCTTCGTTGTCGTATTTTCCGCTTCATAATGCGCCACACATTTTCGATGTGTGACAGGTCTGGACTGCACGCAAGCCAAGGGAGAACCTGCAGTCTTTTACTATGAAGCCACGCTGTTCTAACACAGAATTGTCTTGGCATTGTCTTGCTGAAATAAGCAGGTGCGCCCGTGGAAAAGACGTCTTTTGGATGGCAGCATATGTTGCTCCAAAACCTGTATGTCTTTCAGCATTAATAGTGCCTTCACAGATGTGTGAGTTACTCATGCCTTGGATACTACTGCACTCCCATACCATCACAGATGCTGGCTTTTGAACTTTGGTCTTTGGTCCGGTAGACACAACGTCCACATTTTCCCAAAACAATTTGAAATGTGGACTTGTCAGACCACAGAACACTTTTCCACTTTGCATCAGTCCATCTTAGATGAGCTTGGGCCCAGAGATGCCAGCGGCGTTTCTGGGTGTTGTTGATGAATAGATTTTGCTTTACAGGGTAGAGCTTTAACCATAGTTATTGATGGTGGTTTTCTGAAGTGTTTCTGAGCCCATGTGGTGTCATCCTTTACACACTGATGTTGGTTTTTGATGCAGTAGGGCCTGCAGGATCGAAGGTCACGGACATTCAATGTTGGTTTTTGGCATTGCTCCTTACATTTTGTAATTTCCCCAGATTCTCTGAACCTTCTGATGTTATTACTTTTACTTTTTCGTAGGCTTTGAAATCCCTAAATTCCTTGCAATGGCTTGTTGAGAAATCTTGTTCTTAAACTGGTCGACAATTTGCTCACACATTCGTTCACAAATTGGTGACCCTCGCCTGGTCCTTGTTTGTGAATGACTGAGCATTTCAGGGAAGCTGCCTTTTATACCCAGCATGGCACCCACCTGTCCCCAATTAGCCTGTTCACGTGTGGGATGTTCCAAATAAGTGTTTGATCAGCATTCCTCAACTTTCTCACCATTTTTTGCCACCTGACCCATCTTTTTTGAAACATGTTGCAGGCATTAAATTCCAAGTTCATTATTATTTGTAAAACAAAATAAAATTTCTCCGTTTGAACATTTAAATATCTTGAATATATTGAAGGTAGGTTGGAAGGGATTTGCAAATCATTCTGTTTTCATTTACCTTTTACAAACACAAACAAGTGTTTGGGTTTGTATATCAAACTATAATTATAATTATCTCATTATAATTAACGTTAATAATTTTTCCGATTTTAAAGGAAAAATCAAGCGATTAATCAATTATCAAGATAATCGTTGTCTATATATTTATTTGTTGGTTCTGGCTCGCCAGGTTAGTGTATGTTGTGAGATTACCAATAAATGATGGCCTTGCTCTATGTATAATTTTTTTTTCCAGGGCGCCTCCAAGTCGGACTGAAGATGACAAGAGAACTGCTCCCTCTGGGCAGGGAGCAGCTGATGAGTTGAGTCGTGGAAGAGAAAAGATGGCAGTCAGTGTTGCACAACAACATGGTTGCGCTCGGTAAATAGTGGTGCGAGAAAAGGAGTCCTGAACAGATGAGATGGAAGCGGAGACAATAGGGCTGTTACACGGTGACCTCATGGCTTGGCGGCGGTCAGACATACAGCGATATATTATATATATATGTGTGTGTGTGTGTGTGTGTATGAGAGTTACAGAGAGAGATAGATATATATGAGAGATCGGTAGATAGATCAAAATGCCTGCCGCAGCCAAAATGTGACGTCACGTGCAACAGCCCTGCATATTTAAGGGAAAATTAATTTCCTCTACACGAATTTCTCACGAGCTGACGCCGGCCGGCCAGCGCTCTGGTCCTCGTCAAATCTGTTGGTGGAGGGCTGGGTGATACCATGGGTGTCCACTAGAGGGAGGCATAGGAGACGTCTTTCTCTTTTCTTTCATCGATCTTTACTGCCAAAACTTGGTCACAAGATAGCAGCAAATCTTTAGCCGGGCAAGCCAGAACCAACTAATCGTGCACGCATCGCACACGACTAGAACAAAGATTGGGTCTGGTGTTCAGTGAATCCAACAAATACGATTATCAGGTGTTTGACAATCGACCAATGAATGAATGAATGTTTTATTGAGCGGCAAACATCAAACATAGATCGATACAAAGGTGATACTGATTGCTTCCACTCAAAAGGGTTCGGAAGAAGCCCGTGGCTTATCAGGTCCGAACCCCATTTATAATAATATATATAACAACAAGTGCAAACATCTCCAAAACTAAGGAAAAGAAAGAAAAAACAAACAAACAAACACCAAAACAAAACAAAAAGAGAAAACAGGTGTTCATAGTAAACTCAATTCATTTTGTAGGATTCGAATATATCAATTTTTTAACAGGATTTTCCTTTTGTTAAGAGAAGTGCAGTTTTTCAGTTGGGCACTAGCAGCATTCCACAGAGATACGCCTTTACAAGACAGGCAGTGAAGTTTTAGATCTGTTCTAACTATTGGTTTGCTAAAACAATGCGCGCTTTCATATTTAGGGTGATCGTGAACGAAATGTTCATTTCTCTTGATGAGCGTGTAATGGTGAACGCACTCTTTTTTGAGATTATTGAACTGAGCTGTATTTTAGTTCAGAATTTGTTCATATCAGATTTCAAAAGCCTTCAGCGCGAAGACAGCTATAAAGTAAAAACACGTTCCAAAGTGCAGCGTTTCTATCCACCTCTGAGAATCTAAGCCAGCCCCTAATCTAACCCCACGTTAAAACATTTAAATATTCTTCTGCTTGGACACTTTCAATAATGTTGACAATTTATAG
>OMKY01118349.1:14368-27254 GCA_900302395.1 Bregmaceros cantori | reverse complement strand
GGGGGGGGGGGGGGGGGGTCGATTCCTTAACTACATGAACAACAGTATTGATGACTTTAATTAAAAGCCACGGAAAGGTGAATATTATTATTGAGTATTTATTTAAAGAACTGGAAGCATTGAACTTGCTGAACTGATCCAAATATGTGAGCGGTGAATGTGCCATCAAAAATCTGTTCCTCTTCCATAGCAGGCAATTTACAAAACGAAGTTAACAGTTTTCATAATATTATTAATGTTGAATCCTCATATTTTAAATACCTAATTTAAACATCCTAAGTGTAGATTAGTGTTGAGCATCCAACATTGGCAGTGTTCCTTGGCGGGGAAATTAAATTAAATTAATGGTTAAGGTATAGTGCCGTTTGAAAAAACGACAAAAAATACGAAATTTTTCAACATACATTTTTTCAATTTTTTTGTAAAAATCGTTCAGCCTTATGTCTGGGTTGTGAGAACGGCAGAGAAAATCATTGCCGCCCACACTGTGCACCACCTTTTCTCCCCCTTCCCTCAAGAAGGCACTACAGAGCCCTGCATACTAAGACCTCTAGACAGAGAAACACTTTCTTCCCACGTGCGGTGCTGCTACTTGATATATTGACTAGGTGCTGCTTTTCTTTTTTGTTACTTGTTGATCTTGAGAGAGTTGTATCATGTCCAACTAAAATTCCATCTGTATGTCCTGCTGTCATGTATATGCAATACGGTGAATTAAACAGAATCTTGAATTCTTGCTCCAACCGTCTCGATGCCAAAGTGTCCTTGGGCCAGACACTAACCTCAAACTGCTCTTAATGGGTCGTGGCGAGCGCCATGCATGTCAGCTGCCACCATTGGTGAGTGAATGTGTGATTGAGAGGTCACTGTAAAGCACTTTGAGTACCATTCCATGGTAGAACGTGTTATGAAAGACCTGATATCAATCTCCTGGTTATGTTTTAATGAACCCATCTAGATGAATTGGTCCCAAGAGCTTTCCTGACTATGTTAACAGGCTATACGTGTTCTATAATGATTTCATTGCCTAGTTCCAATTAGCCACGACAGTTACTAGACTGTCACTAACAAAATGTGCCGTTTTTGTGTCTGCATAGCAAATATGATTATCTTTATTAATCACAATTTGCAGTTTCTCTAGTGGCAGTTGCCGTAGCTGTTCCCTGGCTTGTTGACTGTTATCTTGATGTGAATATAAGTGGATTGTGCTCCTAATGTTAGTGGGAGTTGCCTGGAACAGACGCTGACTTTGATTGCTCAGTGGAACGAGGGGATGGAAGGACCGCTCACTGTGATGCTGAGTGCAGTTGCCGTGTGACATGGCGTGTCACTGTGGAGGGCAGTGGGCACGTTGACTGCACCAACATATCTCATAGCAACATAGAGGTGTTACCAAGAGCAACAGCAGAATCATCACTCCCTCTCTCTCTCCCAGAGAGTCCCCTCTCAGAACACGTATGTATGTATGTATGTATGTATGTATGTATGTATGTATGTATTAAGGGTGTGCCAAAATCTCGATACTACGATATATCGTGATATTTCGTCTTGCGGTACGTTATCGATATGCTGAGGCCAAATATCGATACTTAAACAATAAACATACAGCCGTTCTAAACATATTCTCTCACAAAAACCCGCTACAGAATTGGTTCGGCGGGTCGCTGCAGCGTTGCAATATATCGATAATCGTAGAATCGCTGTATCGTGATATTATCGTTATCGTGGGTAAAATATTGTGATAGTATCGTATCGTGGGGTACCTAGTGATACCCAGCCCTAGTATGTATGTATGTATGTATGTATGTACATATTAAAAATGGCGGATTTGCCTGAACCCGCAGACCCTGCAGAAAGGACAGGCTAAAAAGTTGTATTAGGTCAATTCGGGTCGGTATTGGTTGAAGCACAAACATTTTTTAACGTAATATTCCAAAGCAACAACATCAGACCCACCCTCCCGGATGGGAGCAGAGCTTGAAGGTGACGGGGGATCGTCGTCAATCTCCCGAAGGGAAGTCACTGAGGTAGTCAAACAGCTACACAGCGGAAAAGCTCCAGGGGTTGATGAGATTCGTCCAGAAATGCTGAAGGCTTTGGGCGTTGAAGGTATGTCTAAGGTGACACGCCTTTCAACATTGCATGGAAGTCCGGGGCAGTACCAAGGGAGTGGCAGACTGGGGTGATGGTCGCACGCTCTAAAAAGGGGGACCAGAGGATGTGGCATCACTGCTTTTAGCGGGTGATGTTGTCCTGATGGCACCATCGGTCCGAGACCTCCAAATTTCACTGTATCGGTTCGCAACTGAGTGCACAGCTGGGATGAAGATCAGCGTCTCCAAATCTGAGGCCATGGTTCTCAGCAGGAAACCGGTGTAAGTTCAAGTATCTTGGGGTCTTGTTCACGAGTGAGGGGAAGATGGAGAAGGAGATCACTCGGAGAAGCGGAGTGGCAGAGGCAGTATTGCAGTCGCTGTATCGCGACCTGACTACGGATAAGCGGATGAGGATGGATAGATGGAATACTCCAAAGGTAAACATATATCGTATGAAATAATATATACTTTTTATTTATTTACAACTTTAATTTACTGCAACACGTGTTGATGGTAGGCAATTTACTTAGTTTCTGCCAACGCATCATGTCAACAGGATAACGCAGGACCACCACGCTCCATAACCCCGGTGTTGTATCCTTCTCTATCCTCCTGTAACACGGCTCCCCACTCTCGGGGAGCAGGGGCGCTGTGGGTGGGGTGCCTATGCTACTGCCAGAAGCTTTAGTAAGAGCGATCCTTCAAAAACCCTAACCATAACCCTTACCCTAACGGGGGCAACCACAGTTTCGACATCTCTGCATTCCGATAAATCTGATTATTTTGTCAGGGTTTGGTTAAGGTGAATTAGGGGGGGCTAGGGCTATTATTTTAGAGGGATCCTAACAAAAGCAGTGTGACTTCTACAAAGACGGCAGAAAAATTGCGAGGGTGCAGCTTACTGTTGAAACTAAACTCTGTTTGTGGAACCAGTGCATTATGCCAGCGCTCCTCAGACATCCTTGGTATAAAATGGAGTGACTTCATCTCCAATGACGAGGTACTGGCTTGGGCTAAAACTACTGATATAGAGTCTATAGTAGTTTTGAACAGACTTCGATGGTTAGGTCATGTGATAATGATGATGCATTTTGGAGAACTCGCAAAAGGATCTAGAAAAGTTGGTTGCCCTTTTCTCAGGTATAAAGACACCCTGGAGTCGATTCTCATACGTGGTAGAGTTCTAGACACATGGTTTAGCAAGACGAATGACAGACTAGCCTGGAGGAAGCTTATGGCAAACATCACCTTGCCAAAGAAGACAAAAACAACAAACGAGGACTGCTCACTGTTCATGAGCAGTTTATGTGACTTTACCAATAACTTGATGAACATACACATTTTTGTTAATACGCATATATATATATAATAGGCATATGTATATATGTATGTATGTATGTGTATAGTTTTTTGGATTTGCACTTTACGTCACGGCAAATGATACAGCAAAATTAATGTCGGAACACAGTGCCGTCGGAACACGGGCGTGCACCCACCCACCCAACGCCTAACCATAACCCTAACCTAACAAAATAAGCAGATTGTTTTGGGGATTCAAACTTTATCAGAATGGAGTTATCTGAGAACAGCGAGTGCCCTCTTCCCCGCTAATGCACTTGGTCCAGCCTCCAGCTTGAGCTGCCGACTAAGTGTAATGCTAGTGGTTAGCACATGGTAGCTTCTCTATATATACATAATAATAATAATAATAATACATTTTATTTGTACCGCGCCCTACATCCCAAGTGATCTCAAGGCGCCACAAGCAATAAAAACAAGATAAAACCAAAACAAAGTGAGAAACAGTAAACATGAGCTAAAACAGTGCAATAAAAAATAAAAGTCCATTTTTAAAACTGATAACAGACTGCGGCACTCTCAGGGCGTTCCAAAGAGTGGGCACCACCGAGCAAAAGGCCCGGTATCCCATGGTGCGGAGATTAGTTTTCCTTGTTTTGAGGAGGAATGTGTTGGAAGTGGAGTTCTGAAGTGAGATGAGTTTCTTGAGGTACGGGGGTGCAGTTCCATGGATGCATTGGTAAGTGAGTAGACAGATTTTGTATTCGGTGCGGAGGGAGATGGGAAGCCAGTGTAGTGTTTGGAGAAAGGGAGAGATGTGGTCGTGTTTACGCACTCTCATCAGGATCCTAGCGGCACTATTGTGAATATATTGAAGTTTTTGGGTGCTTTTCGGCATCCTGCATTGAGAGAGTGGGCCGTGTACTGACACACACACACGCTGTAAAGCCATCAAAATAAGATACTTACAAAGCCCAGCCACACACACACACACACACACATACACGCAATTGTAGATTTTACTCACCAACAATTTGCAAACAAAAATATTCCTTGTGCTTTGGCTCATTCAAGATTGTTGAAACGGGAGATGGGGGTGGGGGAGGACATGGACAGAGAAGTGCTTGTGAATGTTATTCAAATTTGGTTGAGGGAAAAGGGTATTGTGAATGTAGAAATTCTGTCACAATTCACAGAAGTCACATCTCAGATGAGAATCGATTCCCTGCGTAAATCAAGCCTCTGTCGTTTCTGAGATAAGGGTGCATCAAATCCGAATCAAGGTCGATGTCAAGGAGAATTCATCAATTTTGTTTGTCATTATTCAACATGATCATCAATTGGGAAGATTAAATAAACAGGTTCACACTTTTCTGGGGCGTCTAATTCACAAGGACGATTGGATCATATTTTTGAAGAGAACTTAGCGACATACCAGAAGCCTATTAATAATGAATTCTTCTTCTTCTTCTTCTTCTTCTTCTTCTTCTTGTCGTTTAACGGCGATCGACACTTGACTAAGCAGGTCATTCATGCCGGTTTTACAAAAATTACAGAGCAGGCTGCTTTCACAGCATACACTGTTTACGATCAGTCGACACTTGATTGCCACTTCTTGTTTAACGGCGATCGACACTTGTCTAACTGTTTGTTAGCTTCAATGAAGCTCCAAAGATTCATAGTTTTAACTCCGTGTGGCAGACTGTTCCATAGTTTTGGGCCGACGAAAGAGAGCGAGGAACATATGCTGTCTGCTATGCCTGCACACGCCACTGGCTCAATTTTCTGCCACCAAATCATGAAAACACACAACTTAGCCAAGTCCATAACCATGCATATTTATTCACTCTAATAAAATTACTCGGAATAGGGATAAACAAAGAGCAGCTGGTTCGGTATCGTCTGTCTCTCAGCCATTGGCAGTCTGATGCTGTGCGCATGGCATGATGTAATTACCTTTTTCCATCCCACAAATTGGTGTCATGCAATTTTTGTCTGAGGTTTTTTATTTGTAGTTCACTGTGTCTATCAGGAGAGGGATTTGACTCTAACGTCTTTACGTTTGTCAGTGTTGGAGAGCGTCTCTCCCTCCAGCTCCCCTTGGGAACAGAATGGCTGCCATTTTTATTGCTAATATATTTTTTTCTATTGGGTTGGCTGTCGACACTGTAACAGTGGTCAGTTGTGAACCTTTTTGTCCATTGCTTTCTGTGCTGCCCCCTCTTGTGACTTGTTCTAACAGCCAGATAACACTTTTAGGACATCAAACACTCTGAAGACCATTGCATCGTCCACAAGTTTAATGACGTGGAGATGTGTAAAGCTGCAACACGTGTGTAAATGACAATTACTGTGTGGATAATTAGGTAAAAATGGGAATTTGGACATATATCTTATCACTTTCGTCCACTCTCCGAGCTGCACGGACACTTGTTTGGACAGGCTTCTTGCCTGTGGCGGCGGCGGCAATTACGCAATGGCATATTTAAAGCAAATTTGGTTGTCATGTATAATTATAGAGCTAGCAAATACGACAGAATTTGAAAATTCGTTTTGAGCAGGAAATCTAATCCATCCGCTTCGCTCACACACGCCCTACATGTGCACACCATGGGAGCTTGCAAGGCCTCGGCGGCCCCGGCACCGTCCGAGTTGCTGAAGCCGGATGTAAACAATGCGCTATCTATGTGCACGCTCGCCTTACCTACTCACGTTAAAGCAGATATGGATCGCCACGCATTCGTTAACTATGCCTCGACTAATCATTAACTCGTAAACGCGCGGGCGCCTCACATTTCTTGCCGTAAAGTTACATGAGTTGCCACGATACAATCGTGGGCAGAAGTCGTTCGGTCTCTGGTACACCTTGTTGGATACCAAATTTTGCAGTATCGGGACTTGGTATTGGGATTTTTTGTGTTTTGTTATTTTTTCCGGTGTCAGCGCCAATTTCCATCTCTATTGGATAGGATTAGTCGGAAACTGGGTTGAAGAGATCGGGGGTAGACGTTGCAGACAAGTCGACGAGCGTAGTCAAACTCACGACACTGCGGACGCTGCGGTAGATGCAGCGCCACTAACATGAATGGGGTTGCGTTAGGTGCGGTGTCCATAACCACTTGGCCAACGCGGACCCAGTATCGGGATTCTTTGAAATGAAAAACTGGACTCGTAAGCAAAAACGAAACAAATGGTGATCGAGGAATCTCTAAGAAAATAGGTGTATCCAAAAGAAAGTGTATCCCATCTCACTACAGTGCAAATGCCTATTGACAATTTCATTGAAAAAAAAATACAACAACTTGTGCCTTTTCCCACAGCTCATTGATGGCCAGGATATCCCTCCGCCCTCCCCTACACTCCCTTTTTCTCTCTCTCTCTCTCTCCTTTCATCATATGCTCCCTCTGTTTGCATCAGAGGTCCCTCTCTGACGCTCCCAGAGTGTGTGAGAGCTTACCTTTGCTTGCATGCATGTGTGCACACACGCACACATACACAAACATGCTCTCTCCATACAGACCCAGGTATGTAAACACCAGCAAGGTGTCATGTGATGTAACACTATGTAAAGGTTCTTTGCACGGTCAGGCTTCTGTCGATATGCACTTCAAAAGGCTGGTGCTGGTTTCAAGATTATGCTTGATGTGATGTCATTTGCATTGGGCTTGTGTTGTTGTGATATTCTGCTTTCATTCATTGATTTGTTTTTATAGGGTTTACTGAATCCAATCCAATCCGACTTTATTTGTTAAGCGCTTTTAACATCCACAAAGGATCAAAGTGCTGTACAATAAATAAGAGTACAAAACCTAGTAAAAAACAAACAATTAAATCACATAAAACAAATACAATAATCTAAAATGCATGTATCATAGAAAACAACAGCCATGCAGAAAGAAAGATAACAATCATAAAAGCGAAAAAGATGCAATAAAACAAATCAGCATCATAACTGGGGAACAAAGGCCAAGGAAAACAGGTGGGTTTTTAAAAGGCGCTGCAACCGCAAAAGCACGGTTACCTCTGAACTTCAGCCTGGCCTTTGGTACGGTCAGGAGGAGCTGGTCAGCTGATCTGAGGGTACGGGCAGGCGAGTATGGGTGGAGAAGCTCAGAGAGATATGAGGGGGCAATCCATTTAAAATTGCATTTTACATGGAATCTGGACTGAATGGGCAGCCAGTGAAGGGAGGCTAAAATGGGGGAGATGTGGTCAAATCTGTGTGTGCCGGTTAAAAGATGAAGCTACCCGTACATCTTGAAGAGCGGATCGAAAAGGAAACGCCACCAAAAATCCATCCTGAAATATGTTGTTCCCTGGTCTTAGCCAAGTCGATATTAGAGATACGCATATACAAATGTACCAGATTTTGTCATCCCAATGGGATTACGTCACGCACGCTGCGTCCACTTATATACAGTCTATGGTTGTTATACAACCAAAATTTGGTTGCATAAAATCAAATGTGGTGATTTTGCTTCTATCTCCACCCTGGACTAAGGCACTAAGCTATGCTATGAAAGTACTGCTGCTATCTTTATATATGATTTGTACCAAATATTTGGGCTCAAAACATCTGAACAAGTGATCACCGTGGAATAATCTCCACTTATGTCTCACGTTTGTGACACTGGGTTTTTCGTCATTTCATCTGGGACCCACAGTGCTACGCAGACGTGTCAGTTGGACCGACGGCTTGGCATCTCACAGGCTCACTGATACGCCTGCACTCCTCTTGGCAGTGAAAAGTAATTTCTCTATCCCTTCTACTGGTGATAATGTGCTCGGTTGGCTGTTGTCTACCCATTTCTCCTCATTGCATTCCTCTCCATAGTGCTGCTCGCTCAGATGAAGCTCACAGAGATGTCCCCCCTCCCATCCATGTTCATCAGCACATAATGACACCGGCTATGAGGCAAAGGAAGGATACTTGGGGGGTGGATTGGCCTGATGGACCCTTTTTTTGCAGCTTCCTAATGTGGGACAGTCAGTTGCCTAAGGTGGAACAGTGAAATGTAGTGTTGAACAGTTAATGTTAGACACATTACCATAGTTTGCTTTTAGACACATTTACATAGTTTGTTTTTACCATAGTTTCAATGACATTCATCTGTTTAGCGAGGAGTCAGACCCACACAGCCAGTGGGCAACATTAGGCAGTGGCCCACTCTAGGGAAATCCACCCTATTTGCCACTACTGTTACCACTTCAACTTAGCCGCTTGCTAATTCGATACCATACAGAGTTGCCATCGTATCCCATTCGCCACAATGGCATCAGAAGAAACTGGTCTGGACTGGAGTGCATTGTGGGAGATGGTGAGCCACAAAGTTGCATCCACCATCAGGGCAGAGGCCTGCCGCATGGGTTTTTTAGAATACTTTATAATAAGGACCCCTTGTTAAGCATAAGTTAAGCATTATTTTAACATTAGGTAACCACGTTTAATCATGAGTTAACTATCAACTAATCATTAACAAACACTATTAATAAATGATTTGTATGTGGTGATGTAGGGTAACCCTCTTTTAATCCTGACTTAACTATTATGTCTTTACTATTTCTCATCACTTGATCGTTATTAAATACCGTACGTTAATGGTCTGTGTGTGATGAGGTAACTATCACAGAAAGAAGTTGGGGCTCATGTGACCAACCCTTATGGATGGGTGTTTACTGTTTATCATAAGTAAAGTAAACTAAAAGTGTTCTCATAGAGGATTTCTTTTCTCAAATAATTTCAACAAAAAATGTGTTTCAAATGTTTTCATTACAGTCATAATGGTTTCAAGCTATATTATTAAAATAGTAAAATGACGGGAACTGACTCTCTATTTTACGACCGAATCACCAGAGAACTGATTCTCTCGCTAGTGATTCAAAAGAACAAAATCTTTTCATGTACTGAATCAGCGCGTTTCGTTCACGAAAAAATGAACCACAGATCACCAGTGTTGATAACTTCCTTAACTCATGCTTAACAAGGGGTCGTTAGTGTTACCCCTTTTTCATTTCAAGTTTTCATGTCATGTCAAAATGTTTATCTTCAAAGCCTTGGGCGGAGCCTGGTTTTAACCACACCACTAAATCCATCATGACCGCCATCACTTTAGCTTAGTATTCAGCTTAGCATTGTTGGGTAAAGTCAAAAACAAGATGAAATTGTCACTTGTGAAACAGCCACATCTGAAAACTTGAATAGAAAACACATCAAAGAGGAAATTACACTTTGGTCCCAACCTATCTACAATAATAACCTCAAAATATTCAGAATATCACAATTTAGAATAGACTTAACAAACATGTCAAACAACAGCACAAGGTTGTAGCCAGGCAGTGGCCATAGCCTTGCAGTCTGTTTCACCTTATGCACCATGGCAGAAAAGCAATTGTAGCTATTTGAACACCCAAAATATTCAATCTATTCACATATTCCTTTTCAGCAGGATACCATGCAGGAACCACATTACAACCTCAGTCACAGACAAAAAAGATGTTTTTCTCCACATTCGCACAGCACATTTCAATATTTTCCTATTCTGTATTCTGTAACAAATGCTTATCTTCTGTGACTCTGTGGTATCCAACAGTCAACTTGAATTCTACACACGATGATTGCATGTTGAAACTGTCATGTTAGTATTGTTATGAGTTCCGCTGGTAGTTGTCCACAACTACCATCTAACATGCAATAAAGGAGTCTGGATGTGTGGATGCATGTTAAAGGTGCGTGCTTGGTGTTACTGGATACAATGCCTACTAGGCATTAAGCCCAAGGAGAGTGTTGTGAAACTCCCACAGCGCGCCAGAGACCCTGGCCGAACAACGTGAGCAAAGACTGGACTCACGAAAACAATTCAGCTCTAGACAGACAAGCCGTAAATGCAAGTATATGAATTATGTTTAGGAAAATTCATTCTACACAATGTATATGATTCATCTGACGCACTCCACTTGCATGGATTCTCAACATGGCTGTTCGGATATGTATGATCAAGGCTACAGTGGAGCTGTGATAATAGTATGTTAATTTAAGCAGTGGGGAATATTGAGGGCCTTCTACGTCTTAGAAAAATCTGGACAAAAAAGTTATTAGAATTATATAGGTATAATCATAATTCAATAGGTATTTAAGTATGTGTCTCATTTAATTGGATACATCATAATACATTAATACATCGTCTATGTTCTAGAATTGGTTCCTTGTCAAGTTCACAGCAGCAATGAAAGGGTTAATATACTCTGAAACATGTTATCCACTCAGAATTGTCATTCTCCATTAATTGTAATGGGAGTCCTTCATCTCTCGACGAAGTCCTGGGCCACTTGACACCTATGTTTTTTTGGCGTGGAGAGTGATGGGGAAATTGACGAATCAGGTTTGATTATTATGTATGCAGGACAAAAGGTAACACCCAATAGACGCAACGCTGTCCTAACCCATACAATCTGCTACGTCACACTCCGTCTCTGTTAATTAATTGGCTGACCGAGTCTATTAGTCAGTCCTCGTTGTTTCAATTCATTTCACCAGCGACTTAAAGGAGTTTGCTTGCCTCATCTTCCTTCAGCTTGGGTGGCTTAGTGGTAATACGTGCGTCTGCGAAGCCGAATGTTTTGGGTTCGAATCCGGCAGCATCCACTACTTTACTTATATATTTTTTTACTTTCGCGGGCCCCCGTCGTTAAATTTATTCACCTTTTGAATTATTCAATTGCTTTGAACACAATGGACCACCGGGTCAAAGAACATGTCTAATTATTTAATACTGATACTTTAATATGTCAGTTTTAAACGGATGCAATGGACATTAGCGAATGTGCAATGTTCATCATAATATTGACTTCTCTTTCCCGCATTGTTTTCCTAATGAAACAAGCCTGTGTGTAGATAGCTTTAAACATAGGATGAATATGATGTATTTATGTCTTTCTGCGATTATGCACGACAATAGAAAGGGGTCTGACTGCTTCACAGTTCAACAGCCTGAGTGGCAATAGCCCCACCTGCGAAGCTAAAAGTTCTAGGTTCGATTCCCGTTAGAAACAATTCTTTACTGATATTTTTTTTATCTGTTGATGTTTTTTTTGCTGCAGAATGTTATTGTCGTCATAGTCTATTTGTTAATATCCTAGTCATTCTTAAATGACTGCTGTTCACTTTCAACTCATTGCTCAGTTTTTATCCCGCAATCATTCCTTTTTTTGGCAGTGAGGGCTGAGGTGAAGGCCCAGCTGTGATGTTCACGGTTCGCCACTGAATTTAAGTAACAGACAAGTTGCGCATACTGCAACAATGTACATGTCGCTGGAACGATGTGGTTTAGAGTTGCAGCGGATGGATGGATGTTGACACTGACAGTGACAGAGAACGGAGTGCAGCTGGGCACTTGTTGTTAGCAGGTTAGCATTGGGTTCACTGCGCATGCACATAATCCCTGGCGTCACACGCCGAGGAGTGGGGGTGAGTAGGCCACTGTGTTCCTTGTAGCACTTGAAGAAAACAAATAATGTTACTTATAGGCTACAGACAGTGCTTAATTTGTCAAGCTGGTCTTGGTGGAGGGAGACACGGCCACCCGCTCTGCACTTTTTTTAAACAGCGTTTGTCAAGATCAGCTGGGGGAGCGCATGTCAGAGGTGGGGGAGCGACCGCCAGAGGTGGGGGAGCCCTTGCTCCACCTCAAATTACGCACTAGCTACAGAAATGCACCAAAATTCTATCTCTTCTTTCTTTTGTCATTTCCAACAACTCGAAATTTCATCCAGATCCGTGCACAACCTTTTGAGTTAACGAGGGGACAAGCCAACACGACCGAAAACACAACCTGCCCAGGTAATAATACAACTATGGTGTTTCAAGTGCTTCTGTTGTGGAAGCTCTGGATAATTTGAATTGCACGTCTTCCAGTGTGAGTGTAGGTCACACAGATCTACTGCCCCCTTGTAGGCTTATATGTTATTACATATTTGGCCTGAGAGACGGCAGTAGGGGAGAAAACACATTTGTTCCTAACTTCTCCTACTGCACACCCTCACCAGAGGGCAGCAGATCTTCACCGATGTGCACTCTTAGAAGCCTTTGTAAACAATGGAACTATACGAGGCTTAGGAGTAAAAAAAAAAATACGGAAATACAGTTGTTGTTTTTCTCTGTATATGAGGTTAATTGGGGGATATATTGTCCACCTCTACTCTGGAGTGTGTGTTTCTCACTTGCAGTGTTGTCAGTAGCGCGTTACAAAGTACCGCGTTAATCACATTTTTGTAACGTTTCAAGTAACGAGTAATCTAACGCGCTACTGCCCATAATAAAGTAATCAGATTAAAGTTACTTACCCGTGTAACCCGCATTACTTCCTGCATTAGCTCAAAGAAAATCCAGCGTCCACTTTATACTTAAACGATGCGTGGTGTGTATATATATATATATATATATATATATATATATATATATATATTATTATATATAATTTTTTTTTTTTATATA
>OMKY01118349.1:0-14348 GCA_900302395.1 Bregmaceros cantori | reverse complement strand
CTCTGTTTATCCAAGTTGGGTCGTCACGCCATTGGTCACGTGAACACGTGACGACTCACATGCTCATGGGTTGGCCAATTGCGCTCCGTTACGTCACAGGCCCGCGTAGCACAACAAATCCTCTTCTGTGACGTCACCCCCACTTTTACCAAGAATTTATTTCAAGTATATATTAAAAAATGATACAACATAATGATACGTGGAAAGACACTTGAAATCCTGCGTTGTTCATCTGGCAGCGCCGCCACCACCGTTCGACTGACAGGATTTGTCGAGTTCATCACAACGGAAGAGGTATTCGATCTAATGGCAATCCCACACGCTAACACGCCAGGGTGATGTAAATGAATCATGGAATGTGAAAATATCTCATTGTCCACATAGAAATAGAGACATTATTTTAAATGTTCATCCCAAAATAATAATATTAATGAGGTATGTTGCCAACTTTGTCCAGGAAAAAAAAATACTGTCCATCTTCAGAAATACCACTTGCAATTTGAACAAAAACATGTAGAGTCACAAGCAGTTTAATGTCAGAAGTTCACACATCTGTTTATAGTGTTGCACAGTGTGTTTTTCAAGAAGGTTTGACAAATATAATTGTAAGTAACGAAAGTAACTAAATTAATCTAACTTAGTTATTTGTAAAAGAAAGTAACGAGTAATCTAACGTAGTTACATTTTTTAAGTAACTGTGGCAACACTGCTCACTTGTGTGTATTGTTGGTTATTGGTATATCGCATTTTCAATCAAATGTTTTTCATTTATTTAATTCAGCGTGGTTTCAAGGCTATATTATACGTTGCTTGCAGTTCATACTATATGATTTGCTAGAAATTATTTGACTCAAGCTTCTTCTAGAATTTATTCTAAAAGTAGTGCCTTCTGAAACCTGCACACTTTTAAAATAAAGTAGTCAGAAATCTAACTTAGTTACTGCCAATAGAAGTAACTATGGCAACACTGGCTGTGCGTGAGTATGTGTGTGCGCGCGCGTGTACATTTGTCTCATTTGTCTTACTATCAGATGTAGTTTACTGCACTACTGCACCACCAACAGATGGCCATCACCATAGCAGCTTACAGCACACTTTGGAGGTCTCTCTGTCGTTATCTCTTCCTCTTTCTCTCACTCCCATCAGATTCAGCCAAACTTGAACTTAATTTTGGATGCCTTCCAAATGCTTTCACTGTTGACGACACTGTGAAGTATCTCTTTGAGTTGAGTGCCTTTACTAGGGCTGCATCTCTCCATCTCATGTGGTGACCTTGAGCTGCTTGTTGGGTAAGATTACAGAGTTAACCAACACAATTATCATAATTACTGTACTATTAATAGTACCCACACTTTATTTGTGCCCTTGTTTCTTGTTATTTTTGTATTTGCTGCTTTGATTGTTATCTCAGTCGTGTAGCACAAACAATCATCTGCTGTGACGTTACCCCCACTCTGTTGTCGGAAGTTATCGAAACTTTTACCGAGAGTTTATCTTAAGTATATATTACAAAATGATACAACAAGGATACGTGCAAAGAGGTTGTGTTTTTGGTCGCTTATGTTTGTTTTTTCTTTACATTTTAAGATGTTCTGTTCACATATTACTGAAGAATATTTGATGGACCTACAAATATCAGCGCACATTTTTTTAGTGTTGAAATGTTTGGCACTGAGAGTTAAGGGAGTAATATTTAATACATGTAATCACTAGGTGAAGCAACTATTTGTGTTGATTTTGTGTAGGTTTCACAGGACAAAATGGTGGTATGGAGAGATGAAAGGTTTTGTACATTTTAACATTTTATTATGAAACCACAATAAAACAAAAACAAAAGAAACCATGGCAGTCTGCTTTGGGCAAAGATTTCACCTGTTTTAAAAGCCAGCTGCAACATTAAGGTCATTCCCTCAGAGACAAAGGCAACATATGTTGCCATTGACGTTCATTGCGTTAATCCATTAGGCCACCGCAATGCTGCCTATAAATATTCCTTGGCTGTGGAAGTAATGTAAGGGAAAGCAATTTCTTTCTGTGCATTTAGTGAGTCAAGTCGTGGGGAATTTGACCGATTAGTTAATCAACTGTTGGAGTGTTTTATGCCTCTGCAAAGCCTGCAGTTTATGATAGTTGATAGAAGGATAGATCCTTCCCGGGGCATGCACGAAAACCAGGGTCATAAACAGCGGAAGACATGCAGAAAGATGGGAGCGCAGAGAGATTAACTGGCAGACATTCACTGGGACATGAGGAGATGGAGGGCCCTGCCAGTCAAAACAGAGGCATGGAGATTCTTGCAGGAATCACCAATTTTAGATATTTTTTTATCATTATGAGAACATTTTAGAACAAAATAGGTACCTTTTTGGGCCCATTTTCAGCTTCATTCAAGAGTAGCTGAAAAGGGGTGAAGAAGTGGGAGGAGACAAGCCGTCAATGAGGGGAAGCCAACTTGCGACACTCTGCGCATATGTCCTCTACAGTGCAATTAAGAGACTAAGTTAAAGCTGCGCACACATTCGGTACTTTTTAAATTCTTCTGGAAATGACCCATTTCACAAGCCCACACAGTCCACACTATCGATTCTTGACCAACAGCAGTGCACTTGGAAGCATTGCTTAATTTGTGGGAAGGTCTCGGAGCCAAGTAGCTCTGCTTTGGGACCCCAGAGGTACCAAAGCGTGCTCTCCCTTGCTCCCACTCAAATTAAGCCCTTGAAAAGGGCTTAAAGGTATGGGAAAGGTATGGAAAAGGTATGGGACGCAGTAGTGGACATGGCGAACCAACCAATTCATGTTTTAGCATCTAAAAAAACATATGCGTTTGTGTGTGTGTGCATGTGTTGCCAGGCACTCGTCATGGAAATATTGCAGAAAATATCTGTAAAAGATGAGGAAATTGATGCAATTTGGACTTGTGAGCTGGTGTGGCCAGGACGGTCACGGGGTTGGTGCAGCGCTCTGGTGCATGTGGCCAAAATATAAGTAGTTACAGAAATGATTTGTGTGTCTGTGCGTGCCTGTGCATGTCTGTTTGTATGTAAGGATGTGAACAGCCATTGGCAAAGTGACAGGGCATTTGCGAGTTGCAGATGGCAAAAGCCACACATACACATGTCCTAATGACCACATGTGTCAGCCCACACACCTTCATTTAGGTGGAGCTGTATTCTGACGTTATGTGTGTAGTTTAAAGTGAAATACCCACAGTATATTTTTCAACTAAGCATGCTGTTAAAATCAATCATGGTGCTTCGATCTCTGACTGGCGCTCCACAAAAATGCAGAGGGACGTGGAAATATACAATGTCAGCAGTTGTGGTTCAAGTACCACAGCCTATTTCAAGGCACTGACAAAATTCAAACTACCTCGTTTTCAGTGGACAGAAAGGGCAAACATGCCTGGAGGGCCTGGGCAGAGAAATGTGTGGCTTTCCATTGTTCTTGCTGAATTACTTGGCTATAAAGGAATAGATGTGCCATGTCACTTTTTAATAAAAGCTCAGAAAGTCAAAATGCCTTGGCCTTAACATTCATAAAGGAAAGAGCAAGGTCCTCAGAATCAACACGACAAGAGTACCCCCCGCTCCCCCGCCCCATAACACTACAAGGGCTCTAGAGGAGGTGGAGAGTTTCAGCTAAGCCCCTTTTCCACAGGCTTACTTAAGGCCAGCATGGCACAGTTCACATGCACATTCACCTGGAAAATTGCTTCTCCAAAAGGGCAAATCGGCCAGGCCACACCAGGTTTCACAACCCACTGAGGTGAGGGTCTGGAATGTGGCCATCGGTGGCCATGATTGCTGGTCGCTGATTGGTCATGCTCCGAGGGTGTGACACAACGTGGCCGGCCAATCACAGTAGGAAACACAATCACAATCAGAAAGGAAAAATACGAGCAGACCAAGAAACACTTGGAGGGGGGACCTAGATGTGAAAGAGAGATTTGGTGACACTGGTGACACCGACACCACAAAGGGGTGTTTTGGGGCGTCGACATCTCCCCCGCCTCCTTGGGGTAGGAGTGTACTTCTTGTGTCTGAACGCCACTTCCGTTGTCATTTACTTGCCGTGTATTTGTTTTTTTTTGTTTTTTAACATGTCTATTCGGTGGGAACACACCTACAGGGTTATTTAAAACAGATGGTGGTAACTTGCGGTGTGCTATTCCTCACCCAAATGCTCTCATGCGGATCTGTGACCCTCAAACGCATGATTTAATAATCAGTGCAACTCGTTCCATTTTTTTCATTCCTTTTGGAAATACAAGAAAAAGCAGGCAGCCTATTGGTCCAGAAGAACATATGACCACTTGGTAAGTAACTGTAAGTCGGATTTTGACTGTATTTCATCAATATTTATACAAAAAGGTTAACGAAGCAAGAGGAGTGATGTGTAACTGGTCACAGGGCAGACAGAAGTGACCTTAAGAACGGCGGGACAAAATGACTCCCACCAGTGTTTCGCACGTAAACCCGTCTATACCGCAGAGCACATGGTCCAATGATTTGTCTTCGTCCCTGTCAATAACTGAACAACATACGAAGCGACCCATGTAGCATGACAAAAATAAAAGACTCCTGGCGACATGACACCAGGCGGCATGGGTCATGTTTTCCATTTCATTGATTAATGCTAGCTGGGAAGAGGGATGAGAGAATGGGAAACGCAGGCCTGCAGCACATGTTGGTGAGGAGAAGTGAACTCGCAACGCTGCATGTGCTGTAAACTGAGTGCAGGATCCAGCACTCTAACTGACTGTGCCACAGATACACACTGGGTGGTTATGAGGGAAATGATTAGCCGTTTTAGCACCACTTTGCACCAAGGATTTTTGACGTCTGTGATGCTCTACTCAAGCAATATAGCCAAAATCCATTTGTTACAAAGTGACAACAAAAGGAGAAAAAGAGGAGAGGAACACGGGGGGCGGGGAGGGGGGCAATTTATCCATAATAGCTGGTAGTGGTGGAGAGGAAATTCCCCCTCCTTGATGTATGCGTCACTTGGTGTGTGCGTTGAACAATGTATATGCGCGCTGTACATGCCACCATCCAGCACAGGCCGACGCACAGGTGATAGCGTGCTGGATAAACGGGGCTGCCAAGTCGACGCGTGATTGTACACACAAACACAATACCTGGGCATTTCCCACACAATGTTTTAGTCATAAACAATCAGCACACATGAATAAGTCGGCCACGCGTGGCGGGAATTGAGCCGACGCTCAGTGTGTTATAATATTAAACAGCTGGCGAGCGAGACGTTCTCCTTGGTGATTACATTGATTCCTCATCTCGCCTTCACAAGTTTGCCTCGCAAAACAACAAAATAAAAAGCGTCTGGAATGCATGATGGTGCTTCTCCTCCCGCAGTCCAGGAGAAGGGAGGGAGGGGGAAAGAGAGGAAAAAAAAGAGGAACAAAAACTTGTATCCTCAGCACTTTGCAATGTATACTGTCTCTGTAGGGAGCAGGGATAGCTGCTGGTTTAAAGGGTATAGACTGTTAAGCAGCCTCACTGGACCTGAGTCAGTCGTCGTGACCCGAGTTTGGACTTGCACACTTAAGAAGTTTCTTGGCACCGGTGGCAGCTTAGTGGCACACAGACTGCTTGGGAAATATGGAATAATTAGAATGGATTACAACAATGAACCCTTGGTTCGTTGTTTCTAACGTGGTGAATACACCAGGGGAAATCAGGATTAACATATTCAGTGTTGGATGACTGAATGCATCTTTATTGTCCTTGCACATGACATGCAATGTGATTTGTTTGTGCTTGAGGAAAGAAAACATGTCATGAATACACAAATGTAGTACTTTTAGTTACCAACACAGGGCAACCTGAAGCAGGCGTTTGTGGGAATTGAAGCATAACACACAATCAGCAGTAATTCTGTTTTGTATGTGCGTGTATTTGTGTGTGCCGAGCTGAAAGAATTGAATATCATCGGCGGCGTTACTAATTCTTCACAAACAGAGATGGAGAGAGAGGGCGCCATGCGGGACAGTCGTCTGGGGTGTGGACGTGTGGTTCCCCGCCGGGAGGGCAGTAGGAGACGGTGGCACGCACGGACCCCTGCCCCCAACCACCGAGTGCCCCAGGGGTAGTCTGCTGAGCACACACAGCGAGCAAACATAGCTGGTGACAGACTCGCTTTTTATTATATGATTGAATCGACAGGTTGCAGGCGAGGAGAGGCAGCCAGATTGGGATAGGTGAAGGCTCGACGGACAACTCGCATCGCTTCTCCCAAAGCGTTGTGATTCTTGAGTACAATTTTTCCATCTCCCTGTCGCCTTGCTCGTTTCTGCATCTGAGTCTGTGTCAAAAGACATTGGCTTGGTCGGCTGTGTCACGCGGCAATTGGTTGATGGAGGCAAATTCTTGCATCCATTGTCAATGCCATGTTAGGCACAAATTAGCGATGGTACACGTGCACACATGCACACAACTAAATGCAAAAGCATTCTGCAACTTCTCATAGTGTTCATTCTCCACATTATGTAAGCAAGGGTGTAGTGGGCATGGGACACGCATGTACGGCGTCCGCTCACTTCTGCTGAAACGAAAACAACAAACAAACCTGCCAATCAGTGGTGTATGTTAATAGAATCCCCAGTATAGGGAATTTGCATTAAAACGCTTACTAACTTTAACTTATATACTGTGGGTAACACTGTACGATAGAAATACGCGGACACGTCTTGCCAGATATGCCAGTGTAACGTCATTGTATTGAGCAATTTCAGTCGTTCACTGGTTTGACTGCAACGCACCAAGCCATGGCGCAACAGCGGCCCCAGCAGGTGAATGATGGCACAAAGAAATGTGGAGAAACAAAAAGGAGCTTTAGTCGTGGCTTAAAAAAAAAAAAAGATGACGAATCGCGTACCACTACTTACACCCCCATTACACCACTGGATGTAAGCAAATGTTTCCTGCGCTGAGAAATCAAACATGAATGCTACAATCAATCTTCATGAATCTCAGACATTTGAATTCAAAACTAGCTAGTCGCTAGTACGCTAGTCATCACTCTCTTGTCCCAGTAACACTAACACTGTCAATAAAATGAGAAAATGGCGAGAACATGGTCACCGTTTGTTGTAATTTAAGAGGAGAATAATCTATTTTCTTACATAACAGTTCATTATCATGGCAATGGTACATTATCGGAAATATGACATTATCATAAAATCAGCTGAGAGTTTTTCTGCACACGTTCAAAGTATTTATTCTGCACTACTTGTCAAAATGAAGACACACATCTTCTCAAAACCGAGTTTCTAGTGTGTTCTGTTGTGCAGCTATAACCAGTTAAAAAAAGATATTTCCCATCATTCCAGCTGGGTGGGGGCAAAGGAGACACAAGGAGATGCAGAGTTGTTGGCGTACTAACCACCAGGCTACTGAGGCAGCCCAGCGTGTTTGTCATGATTGCTAGCACCCCTGCTAACAAGATGGATGAGTTGAAGCTACAGGCTTCAGCTAACAAGATGCTGAGGGATCGCTGCATTCTGTTGATCATAGCGCCTAGCTTCATGGATCCATACCAAACAGCGGATTACAGACTGCACTGTACAGTGCTGACAGGGAAGCTAAGGAGTATTGTAGACAGCATCTACTCCCCAGCCTCTGGAGTACATGTCTGTTAGAATAAGTAATTGCTTTATAATACAACTATCAATCAACAGTGCATTCCGAACAGTTGCTCTGACCATGACTCGTCTCTCTCTGCGCCCTCTGTCACGAGAGCAGAGAATCCAAATGCTCACTAGTGCTCACCCAGACCTTCGTTCTGAAATGTCTCCCCCCAACTCTCCATCCCAGTTTCAGATTTAACCCTGTCACTATCTCTTAACAAAGAATCAAAAACGGTGCTTGCGCCCAAAAAATATAACTTAAAGAAAAAAAATATGAAGGGAATCGTCATATTTCTCTATCTCTTAGCACAATGTGCACCAGCATGAGCCAAGTTTCTCCAGAGGAGACGATCCAGTGTTGTTTAGGGTGCGTGGGTCGAATGCAGACCATTCGCAGATGTTGTCCCATCATTGTTTTGGTTGTCTCCCTCTGCTTCTTCTACTAATCATTCTAGGCAGAGTTCTGTTAGGCCAATTTAGGAGCGCTTCATAAGACTACAGTGTTACAGATCTGCTTTGAGGTTTATGTGATGTCAGTCTGTGGTGTTCTTTATTTCTATGTGATATGTAAGTTCGCACAATGTGGTTTTGGAATGTTTCATTTACACATAAAAAAATCATAGGCATGGTATGAGGTATTGTAGATTTTGGCCTTGACGTATAGCAGAATTCAACTTGATGTAAGGAGTTGTTTGTGCTTTTCGAACGCAGCCCAGCCTATGCTGTGCTATGTTTTACGGCCAAGGTAATTCTATGCGTTCGTAGCGGTTTTGTGGAGTTAAACAATCTGTGTTACTTGTCTTATTGGTTTGCTGGTTATGTTAGTATGACAATATGAGATGCTAAATAACATGCAACAAAGAGGGAGGAGGTGAAATAGATGAAAGACAAAGATGACGCAAAGATATGAGTGGTGAAGTAGGGGAAGAGTGTGCTATGGGACTGTCACGCATGAGTCAGTCTCGAGAGGGAGAGAGAGAAGAGGGAGAGAAGAGAGACATTGAAAGAGACATGAACAGAGAGAGAGAGAGAGAGAGATATTCTAATATATGACTAGTGCAGAGTTAGTGCTCACAGCTGGGGAGGAGATTGTTGTGGGAGGGAGCGGGGAGCGAAGATGCTCCAGAACCGATTGGCTGAGCATCAAACAAATCAAATTAGACGTTGAGTCATCGAGGGAACGCACAGCGGTCTCCAATGACAGCAGCCTAACAACTAGGCAGAGCGCCTCTCACAGGCTGGACTGTTGAATTACTGCTCCACTTTATTTGAACGCATTTATTTATTTTTGAAGTAGGAAATCTGAAATGATGAATTACTCATTGCTGCAATGCTAACATGATTGCCTGCAGCACCCGTCACACCCACAAGTTTCTTCCTCTCTGGCTGTCACACTCTCCTCATTATCATGTTCTTTCTCTCCATCTCCGTTGTTTCCTTCTTTTGGCCCTTCCTTAGGCCATACTCTCGCCTGTGTCTGCTCCTTTTTCACCCTCATTATCTCTCTCTCTCTCTCTCTCTCTCTCTCTCTCTCTCTCTCACACACACACACACACACACACGCGGTGTTCCAAAAACAACACTACCACATTTAGAAATACATGTCCATATGCATAATCCATAACCAGGGTTGGAATGGTACATGTTACTCAAGATGAATGTAAATTGTAACCTAATGCCATCACCACAGCTATAAGAAATAACCTTTAGATTACTATAAATAAAACTTGAAAGGGATCAATTATTGAATGTCAACGTTTTGATTTTCAATTCTTCAATTTAGGGTGCTAAATTGTAAATGTGCTTGCACATTTACAATGTTACAATCATGATTTAATTTTCTTATTTATTACAAAAGTAACTACCGGTAATCGATATTGCATATTTTAAAATACAGTTGTAAGGGACTACATTTACACTTTTTCATAATTGGATTACTCTAATCGGATTACAGGTAATCTGTTACTTCCCAACCCATCCCAAAACACAAGGGTTGGGAAGGTTACATTTTAACGGTAATACAGTTACTCATTAAAAACGTAATCCTATTACCCAATTTTAAAAGTAGCATAACAGATTACTTTTTTAGATTACTTTTGGATTACTTTCAAATATATTCAATCAAATTAACTCAAAGTCAATTCAACTCATGCACCCAAAAAATAATATAAACTATGACAAACTTTTCTGTTTCTGCATGTTTGAGCAAAGAAAACACATTGAAAAGGAAATTATATTATGCAAGTTTATTCAAGTCGACTCAAGAAAAATGATGCTATAAATATGAAAATAAATATATTAATCAAGATACATTTTTGTTCACACAATGGTGCTAGCTGGTCTTGGATGGGAAGGATGAGATGACTACCGCAACTGGCATTTCTAGTGTCGCATCTTAAAGGTTAAAAGGTGCATTGCATATTGGGCTGTATTTCAATTGCAATGCCTCTGCAGTGCATAAGCAAACACCAGGTGACAAGGGCCACAGGATTGTGATGTGGAACTCAGACCAGGTTCTATTCCCCCCTGTAATGGCAGCTCAGATAAGGTGTCCATGTAGAGGAAAGGACCAGTCTTGACACGGGAATATGTCTAGAGGGTTCATTTATTAAGCTATAGTGGACATTAGCCGGGTATCGGCTAGCTAAGCTAAGCTGTGAGCTAAGCAGGAAAACATGGCCGAACACCACACATGAGGAATCATCACTGATTTATAGCCGATGGGAGGGGACATCCGATGATGTCACAACGTGTAGCCAATCAGGACAATGGAAGCTTGACTCTACAAGTCACATTCCCATAACACCTCACTGACAGCTTTGCACCAGGTCCCCCCCCCCCACTCCCCCAACCTCCGATGTCCATTCACCCTGTTTCACGTTTACTCCTGACAAATAAAGATATAAATTTAAAAAAAAGTGTCATGCATCAATAGAGAGCACCAATGTTGATCATATCGAGATGCCCTCAAACGAACTCGGCACGACTGTGCAAGGAGCTGATTTCCCACATACACACTCCTGTATGTTTCCACCCCACCAAACGAGCAGCCACCTGGACAGCTGACAGCGTCTCATTTGACGGTTGGTGGTCTTCGCTCAAGAAGGATTACAAGAATTACTCAGAGCCCCCGTGCTATTCCCTTTCAGACAAATATTATCACATTCAGTAAAACCATTCATCCATCTTTCTCACTCTGTTGTCATGTCTTCTTCTCATCATCAACACTTGCACATACAAAAGCCATTTATTTCTATTTGGTTCAATCGTCCTTCT
Organism: Bregmaceros cantori; assembly: GCA_900302395.1. NCBI lineage: Eukaryota > Metazoa > Chordata > Actinopteri > Gadiformes > Bregmacerotidae > Bregmaceros > Bregmaceros cantori. Next base: position 3,424 of record OMKY01118349.1, on the reverse strand, counting down.
TGCCCTCACCTACTTTATTTATGGATTTTTTTTCATCACTGGTGCAGGGCCCAATGAAAATGGGTGAAATTGTTTGGTCTATATACTACTGTGTTCTGGAAGTGGGTGAAATTAGCTGAAATAAGGAGGAAGGATATTCCATGGCAACAGAAGGCAAAATGCTGTGCATGCATATTAGTTTAGCGGGTTTAGCTGTTGCCATAGTTATTTGTAAAAAGTACCCCAACTACTGATTATCCTCTGGAACGAAGATTACTGACTACTTTATTTTAAAAGCAACTAATTGATTGTTTTAGTTACTTTGAGTTACTTTTCTTGACTGGTTAGAAGTGCCAGCACTAAAATGAAACTATATCTACCAATAGTAACTTTATTGGAAGTGGGTTTTCAACATAATTCTGCATGAATAATGTACAAAGATGAAATCTACAATTTATTATAAAACCTGAGGAAAGAAACAAAGTAATTCTGATCTGTGTTCAGGGTGAGAAGACTGTAGATCACTACAAATAACTGTGTACACATAGAAGACAAACTTAACTGGGCAAAGAACACAGAAACCATCTACAAGAAAGGTCCCAGCTGCCTCTAGTTGCTTAGACGGCTCCGGTCCTTCAACATCTTAGGATACTAAGGATCTTTTATGAGTCTGTAGTTACCGGTTTAATCATTCTTGTCATAGGCTGGAGTGGCAGGCTCAGAGCTGTGGACGCCAACAAACCAACAAGATAATTAAGAAAGCGAGAGACATTGTGGGTGAGAACCTGGACACTCTAAATGCTGTGTCTGAGAGAGTAATGATCTCCAGCCTTAAGGCAATTATCAAAAAAAGTACACGCTGAAAATGATGTGCAAAAGCTGACCTGACCAGCCAGTTCAGTCTGGATTCATAAGGGGGCGGTTCACTGCCGACAACCAGAGACAACTATCACATGCAATTGAAGAATCACAAAAATGTAATACTGAATGTGCAGTATTATCGCTGTCGCCCAGTTTGCTATTTTTATCACTAGAACCGATGCTTCAGCATCTTAGGGTGTATTCAAACCGCATTTTGAATTTGCTGCGGGTTGATTCCTGGATGCTGCGCGGGTTGTTTCCTGAAATAGCTTTGGCGCGGATCTATTCAGACCTCCGGTTCATCAACCGAGATACATTTGTCAACAAGTGCACGTGTCTGCTGCAGTCGCTCGGTGATCGGGCATATCTTCCACCATTCATCCTCGGTCTTGACCAGAGGTTAAAATATCGGAAAAGAAAAGATAGAAAAAGTACAATAATAATAATGATAATAATAAATTAATAATGACAGTGGTAGGTGGAGAGGGGAGGGAGGACATTGGCGAGTCGACTTGTCGCGCAAATTATACCTTCATGAGCGTGTATGGGCACAAACATACACACGCACGCACACAAACATATGCGCGATCGGGCATCCAAGCGCGTGGGATGAGAACCAAGCGCGGGGGCATCAATGCACCTTAAGATGAGACACTGTTGTAGTTCACATATATTTAAATATTGTACAGTGATCCGACACGTATGCCGTCTTCTTTCTAGCCTATTAGTGATGAATATAACATTATTTCTTCCATGCAAGCAAATGCAGGTGCACTTTGTCATAAATCCAGCTGCGCTGTCGTTACAGTGCTGTTAAAATCTCGCAGCTCGTTATAATTAGGTGGAGCACGGGGTCGAGAACCTCGTTTTACAGAGGGCCTGGCTTGGAGGATTTAGCGCGCGGTCAGACCCGCTTGCCGCATTCATATCAACCGTGACAACTCAAAGACGAGTTCCATCTCGTTTCAATCAAGACGGACCCGGGATAAACACGCTGGCTTGAATACGCCCCTAGGCAGAACAGAATTATGGCAGAGAGACAACACACACTGTGATTCAATACTGTAGTAAAGACCCAGAGAATGATAAGGAAGGGAGGTTTAAAAATGACGGGTCGCGGAAGACAGTCGGCTGCCGTAGCATGGACAACATCAGGGTTGTTTCTAAGGCTGTTCCAGACAATAGTTTGAAACAGAGTAATGGGGTGGACAGCACAGTCGGTCGTGGGTTGGTGTCGGATACATATGGAGTTTAAATGCCTGGTTTCGGAGCCATCCTTAACTGTAGGATGAGAACCATGTGGAGCCAACCATGAATGCACTCCAATCCTGTGCGCGCCACTCTTTATTTCAAAACAATACTGTGTCAACCTCACGCTCGTGTTTACCCGCCAACATTTTGACAATTTCAGTAAACATGCTGAAGTTTATGTGTAACAAGTAACAGGCATGCATCGAAAAACGCATGCACCAGGACATCGGCCGGCAAGTGCGCTGCAGTTACTTCTGCTGAATGCTGGTATTTATAAGATAGCTCCTTTGACCCATTTGCACTGTTGCACTGTTGTCAATAAACAGTCTAGCAGACAGATGTTTCTTGTATTAAGAGATGAGCATGGCACGAGTTATGGCAGTTCTGCAAGAGGAATGAGCATCAGAGATTTTTTCATGCTCACATTTCAATGTGCAGCGATTGTGTGTTTTTATTTCGTCACAGGGCTCTTGTCACTGCACAAGGGCTGTGATCAATAATTAAAGTGGCTATAGGGGGGACTTGATATGCAGGACGACTACCTTCCCCGATCCTCACGGATACAAAAGCTCCCTTTCTCTTCCAACTATACCCGCGCTGCCTCCTCCACGGGCACACACACACACACACGCCTCCTCCACACACCTCCCCCACCTCCGCCACTCTTAACTCCCTTCATTCCCCTCCACCATTGCTATTTCTACCCTGTCTCCCAGTGCTTATTGTCCCTTGCGACCCCACCAGCGCTTACTCCTAGATGTTACCGCTATCAGTGGCATACAAAGGTGATCTCACACAGCTTTTCTTTCTCTCTGCCCGACATGCTGGGCACTTTTGAAGTGTTAAAAATCAGTGCACCCCTCCGTTACTCTATTTCTTTGTGTGACGCACACAACAACGACCCCCCCCCCCAGCTTGCACCTGAACTGCTGATGGACCAGGGTTTTTTGAGATCATATTGTACGTTCATAGGTGAGCGAGATGAAAATCGATTCAAGTTACAAGAGTTTGAGAGGAATCTCATTGGTTGTTTATTAATATACGGGTCACGGCCCATCAACAAGCATTAACTGTAAAAAAAAAAAAAAAAACAGGAACAGATATCTGAATGCCATTAGCCCAGAATCTGTGAAAGAAGGGCATGTTTTTTAAGTACATTCGCTAAGGGGTGGTCACGTGATAGCATGTTTACTAATTATATATAACATAGCTCTGTTCACATCAAATAAATTGTGATAATTTTATATATATATATATATATATATATATATATATATATATATATATATATATATATATATATAAATAGCTTCCACAGACGTCCTACAGAAGC
>OMKY01118345.1:2131-13259 GCA_900302395.1 Bregmaceros cantori | reverse complement strand
CCGGTCGGGCATTGCATGGGGCCGCTGGTGGTCGCGGGGCTCCGACGGCGGGCGGCTTATGTGCGTGTGTACGACCGCCGCGCGTGCGTGGAGCGGTCTCCTGTTTCGTCCGGTCGCTCTTGTATTATGCATGGACTTCGCCGTCTCTTGCCCAGCATATCCCACTGGCGAGCAGCTCTGAGGATGGCTTCATGCATTCTGCCAACAGCCGGCGCCCCTCCCCCGGGGTGTCTGCGTATGTGTCTTGAAAATGAGTAATTTATCCATAGTAATGAGTATTAAGTAATGTATCTCTTTAAAAATATATATAACATGGATGTTATAGCCAGTCAAGGGGAACTAACGCGTACAAAGTTGCTAAAAAAGTAATCCGTTAGTAATCTGTCCGTTATTATAACAGATTACACCCAACTCTGCTCGAAAGTCAAGTGGGAGTGCGTTCCAGAATTTAGGAGCAGAGTGGCTGAAAGCTATGCTGCCCCTGGTGGTGAGGCGGGCAGACAGAGTAGTAAGGTGGATGCAGGTTCTGAGGCAGTGTGGAGAAGGTCGGACAGGTAGGGAAGGGCGAGGTAGTCAATGGCTTTAAGGATGGAGGAGGATGTGTGTGTTTCATCTGCAGTTAGTAGCAGAGATGGCAAGTAACCAAGTACAAATACTCAAGTACTGTACTTAAAAAAATAAAAAATGTTCAAGTATCTGTACTTTTAGAAGTACTTTTTTCTGTGATTATTTTGTACTTGTAGTGAGTACATTTTAACAAAAATATCTGTACTTCTACTCCTTACGTTTACCAAAACATGCTTGTTACTTTTTTTTTGCATTGACGGGGTAGGATCTATCGTCTATAATATTAGTCAGTAGGGGGCGCTGATGTACCGAGTGCAGTCCCAGTTAATAAGTGGATTTCATTTAGTCCCGAGATATAAGATACATTAGGCTAGTTGTTAATTTATTCGAGCAATAACATTGACAAACTAACATTGAAAAAATGCATTTGACATACAATTTTATTTGTAGTACTTTGTAATTTATACTTTCAAAAATACTTTTTGAGTACATTTCTGAGCCTGTACTTTTTACTTTACTTGAGTAGCTATTTGGATCAGTACTTTGTAGTCTTACTCGAGTTGTTTTTTTACTAATGTATTTTACTCTTACTCAAGTAAGAAATCTGGGTACTTTTTCCATCTCTGCCCATCACAGGTGAATTCCAATCCTGCCCAGTCGGTGATTTAGCATGGCTGTATTTGCATAGCAAATGTGCGGTGCTGTAGTGGCACGGATGCAACGCACAGACTTTTGCATCACTGCTAAGGTGATCTAGGGCTGAAACTATTGCTCAATTGATTGAAAAAAGTTTATGCACCGAAAAAAAATGCTGACATTTTGTCCCACCTTTTCTAAACGCACTTCCAGTATCTGTATCGCTGCCTGTGTAAAGTCATCATAGTAGATAGATCAATTTCTCAGACAAAACACACACTGTTTAAAAATCCACTTACTACAGCTTGCTCCCTGACCAATTATACATTATCTACCCCACTTCGTTCAGTGCAGGTTCATGAACTGATGAGATTTAGGAGGCCAACACTTTTAAGATGGCAGACATCAAGATGACAACATTTTAGTTTGGTCCAGTTTGGCTTGTACTGCCCCCCCGTCTGGCCTGTACTGGGATATATGCCTTTAGCATTCGGCGCTGACTGCATACTTCTAGTTGTTTATGAAAATGTCCTAGAATTCCTATCCCTAGTTAGCAATCTGTTGATTGGCTTCTGGTATTCCGTGTTGGCAAGCCAGAGCCAATGAGCCATCAACGCATTGCTCACGGCGGGACGGTACCACCATGGGTCTGGATTAATTCGGGGGATCCAGTCGGTGACCCGCTACGGCGGACTTTGTTCGACTCGAGACGTGGGCCTCCACGCCACTTGTCACACCTACTGCGCTGTGATTTGATAACTTCATTTGATTGACACACCTTTTTTCCAACCTGCTTACTCCAACCCAAATGATCCTTTTAAACGCGTGCGATGCACGGACGATTCATTTGTTCTGGCGTGCAAGGCTAGAGATGTTGCGTAATGTTGCTTTTATATCGCCCTGCATTGTCACTCCTGTTTGTTTAGTTACACTTGTGTCACATTTAAACCCTTAGCTGTCACAATGTCACTGTCACTATGTTTGCCTTGCCTTGTGGCATGCCATTCAAATTATGTGATCATGTATTCACGCCACGGCGTGTTTGCGTGCTTGTGTGTGTGTGCAAGTTGTGCGCTCAAATAATTTTTGGCAATTGTGCACAACATTTTTTCAGCCTGAAGTCTTGCTATCAAATGCCCGAGGACTTCCAACCAGGGAAATGATTATATCGTAGCAATAGCATCCTTTTATAATTATAGCATCGTGTCCTTTGAATAGTAATGTGCTATAGTTTCTTTTTTTATTATTATTTCGACAAAGGCCCCATTTTCCCATAGTATTGACGGCGTTAGTCTGAAAGGGGGATGAGAGAGTGAATTAAAACCCCTAATATCATTAATCTTATTACCACTTTAATTTTTCAAGTTGCTACGTTGTTGATAACGTACCTTGGTCATAAAACGTTAAAAGTCCTGCATTGCATGGTACCGCACCATATAATCGAGCAATGCCAAGAAAGTCTAAAAAAAAAAAGTTAACCATTAACTCATTAAGAACCAACGACTTTTATTGAAAAATAAAGTTGCGGGTGCAGTACCACTTTTGTCCGCTAGAGAGTGCGATACGCCGCCTCTCGGCCCATTGAAGCAGCGTATATGCACAGCGTAACTGCACCCGCATTTATTCAGGATTCTGTCAGAAATCAGCATTTTTAGTGAGGCCCACCCATGTTCTGCAGACTATAACTAAAGAATGGAAACGGGTAGAAAGAAACATTTATTTTCTAATGATAATGGAAAGTCTGAAGTTTACTTTACTATGTGTTTTGTTGATAAGGCACAGAACTTAATTTTCTCTGGGTCTTGAAAAAACCCTGGCACTGGGACGTGCTGAATTTGAAAAGGGCTGGCACTCAATGAGTTAATCGGAACAATTAAAATAAATAATTATCTGAATAATTCATTTGCCACATTTCTGACAGTCCTAGCTTGAACCTGAAGATGTTGCAAGTGAAAGAATGTGTGTGTGTGTGCATCATGCCTGTCTGCGCATGTGTGTATAGGTGTGTCTAGGAGTACTATGTGCCTGTGTGTGTGTGTGTGTAAGTAGGTGCACGCTGCATTCAGGGGCATGTAAAGACACAGTGCACGTCAGCGTAGTGTACTTTGTCCGGGCCGTGCCTGCTTAGGCACATAACCTGCATAATTATCTGGTCGTACATTGTTGTGCTGAAGGAGTCATTTTGGCTGCTCTTAAATGGTGCTTTTTATGTATGGCTGCACGGTTTTGTTTCACATTTTTTTTTTTTAAATGTTCCTACCATTGTGATATATTGCGGTTTTGTAGTTTCAGTTTTTGTTTTGCTCTTGAGGGGGTGGATGGCTCGAAAAATATATATTCTAACTGCAATTTAGTAAAACAAACATGTTTCATTTGTGTACATACACCTTCCATTTAATGTCTATGTGACAAAGTGTTTTTTTTTTCAAAAAAGACATTGTTAACTAACAATAACTAACTAGCTAACAAGATGAAGAGGCACGTTTACAGTGAAGCTGCAGGCTCAATGTATCTGTTTGTCTGCCAATCGTCAAAATGCAATACGTTCACTTTCAAGACAGTGAGCGGACCAAGACGAGACTTCACAGGTCGTGCATTTAAAGTGCAATAATCACACAAAACCGCAGTTTATCAACTATAGCGATTCAGCAAAAGTACCCAGATTTCTGACTTGAGTTAAGTTGAGTAAAAGTAAAATACATTTGTACAAAAACAACTTGAGTAAGATTACAAAATATTGATCCTAATATCTACTAAGTCAATATAAAAACTACGGCTCTGAAATAAACTCAAAAGTATTTTCAAAAGTAAAAAGTAATAAACTAGCCACTGACGTTCAATTATACGAATTGTTTGCTGATTTTGGTATTGTGGCATTGATTATTCATTTCATCTAGAGTAATCTCAATTTGCGACTAATTCTAATAATTTGGACTAGAAATAATCAGTACAGTGCTGCCCAGTAGCTCAGTCGGTTCGAATCCCACCACCGACGTATTTCCCGCATGTCTGCCCCCCATCTTCACCTGTTTCCACTAACCCTAATAAATAAAGCTTGGAAAAAAACAGCCTGAATGGGCTGGCAAAAACATAAAAAAAAAAGAAATAATCAGTACATATTGCACATTGCATTACAACATATTGCATCAGTAGCTGTAACACTAGCAGTACCATATTTTCACTTTATTTTTCTATCAGACATTGTACAAACAAAATCCTCAAAAAAACATGAACCCCTTTTACAATCTAATTTCCAGTATTTTGTAATGTTAAATTTTCATGCAGTTGTGGTTTATGGCTCACCAAAGTTCTTAATGTTACATTCTCTGTTCAAATCCTTGGTCTGTTGAAGGTAGATTCTTCTGTGTGTGTACAGTTCTTCAGGGCTTTAAAAGGGATGGCTGTGTCTAATTGTGGTATACAGAGAGAAATCAAACTGTCCAAACCTTACAGAAATAGAACGACTTGTTTGGATTTTTTTAGACTTCACAGCGTTTTCTGTCCTGCTTAATGCTGCTGTCTCACCATTACCAGATAAACCACTCGGCAACTTCTCCCCCATTAGAACCACTCTGAAAGGTTTACTGGTTGAGAATCCCTATTAGCAGCGTTTGGTCATAATACAGAGCGAACGAGTATGTTTAGAATCATGTAAAGTCTTATCATTAAGGCTGAATGATAATTCACAATAGTTGATAAACCATGGTGGGAAGACTGCAATTTATCCAAAAGCCGCAAGGGAAAGGCGATATGCTTTTTTGCACTTTAAATGTAAAAGCTGTGAAGTCTCGTCTTCGTCTTCTTGAAAGTGAAGGTACTGCATTTTGACACCTAGTAGTCATACACACATTGAGCCTGCAGCTTCACTGTAAACGCCTCTTCATCTTGTTAGTGAATATAAATAATGTGTTTTTGTGTGATTATTTCACTTTATGTAAAAGCTGTGGAGTCTCGTCTTCGTCCGCTTGCTGTCTTGAAAGTGAAAGTAGTGGAAGGTGTGCGTTGTTTTTGGAAAAAAAAAAACATGATCAGTTTAATGTTTTGTTTTACTAATAAAGTTCAGTTAAAATATCTATTTGTAACCACCCACCCCGTAATGAGCAAAACAAAAACGGCCACATATCGTAATGGAGGAAAAAACCCAATTTTTAACTTGGAGCAAAACCGTACAGCCCTAATCTTTACCTTACACAGTAGTCCCAGTACATATCGGTAGGTTCCCTTGGGCAAAAATCTGATGATAAAAAGAACAGTGGGTTCGGATTGTGCTGCCAAAAGGGGTTAGTCACCAGGTTATCTCTGGGTAAACAACACAGGCGTGTCTTCTGTTTGCATAGTCAGCAGAGAAGGCAGCACAGGTGGAACCACTGTTTAGACTGGGCTTCATGGTAGGCCTCTCGTGTTGGTGGGTCAGATTATGACTTATTGCTTTAATAGTAGTGGTGGTGTCCCGATCCTCAGATCGGTGATCCGTCACTGATTGTAGTTTTTTTGATAGGCATTGCATTAGTCTGAGGATGCGTATTACAGTGATATTGTCCCGACATTGACAGCACTTAAACTTAGCCCTACATTAAGCAACCACCAGAGGTCAGCGTTATGACGTTCAGCTGGTGTGTTGAGACGTGTCCTGTTGCCAAATCACCATCCACTGGCGCCTGTGATTAATTTAGGTGCTTGCACTTTTCTTGTTTTTAAACTTTTCTTATTATTTTTGGGTGCAAAAGTGGTCTGGAGTAAACAGCCTGCCGGCGTCCCTGGTGGGAATGACTCGCCTGCAAGTGCGGCATCATAAGACACAGCATAGGTGTATCTGAAACCAGGTGTGTTAGCCGTTTTCCTGCTAATCACGACCCCCACATGTGCCGATTACGGCTCGGTCGTGTCAAAGGGTCTCGCCAGCCAAGTGTCTCCTGTTATTACCCAATATACCCCGCCCTCTGATCTCTGCAGTGGAACCGGGTGTTAGCAGGAAGCTGATTCTCAGCGTGATTGAGAGATCACTTGTCAAAGGAGAATCTCTCCCATTCAGTGAAAGAGGGTGACAGTTGATAAGCGGTAGGGCTGTACGGTTTAGCAAAAAAAAGTTGTGTAAAAGTTGTCTTTTTTCACCGTTGCGATAGATTGTAGATTCGTAGTTAGTTTTTGTTTTGTTCATTATGGAGGGGTAGATATTTTAAATGCACTTTTTTATTTGTTTTGTTCATTAGAGAGGGGTAGATATTTTAAATGCACTTATTAGTAAAACTAACATAAAACTGAGCACCTTCCATTTGATGTCAAGATGATAAAAGTGTTTTTTTTTTTTTTTTAACAAAAAAAAATTTCGCTAAAAAGATGAAGAGACACATTTTCAGTGAAGCTGCAGGCTCAATGTGTATGTATGTCTACCAGGCGTCAAAGTGCAATACTTTCACTTTCAAAACAGCGAGCAAAGACGAGACTTCACAGCTTTTACATTACTGCGTTTTTGTCATTCAGCCGTACGTTATTCTGTTTACTAGTTTTAGCCTTCTTCTAAAAATGGCCCAAAATGCCTCTTTCATTTTATGAATAGAGTACAGTATTGGTGGCACACCTGGTACCAATGACGTGTTTTATGGTGTCTATGACAAGCACCCATTGTGTGCTGTGGATAGCATCATGCGCGTCAACCGGTTCATTTTTCTCTCGTGTCTCCATCTGTTTTAATGTGTGAACCAATAGTACGATATTATATTTTGATCTTCCAATATCCCTATACTCTATACCTTGTCCTGTAATATATATTAATAATAATTCTATTGTGCTGGATGTTGTTGGGGTTTTTCACTCTATTATGTTCATATATACTCGTAGTTATATTCCTGAGACGCAGAGTATCTGGGGTGTAATAGTATTGCTTGGGCTGCCGCCGTTTCCACCGTCTCCACCGCTGTGGCAGATCCTTCATGACATCACAGTCACTACAACTGACTGTTAGCATGTAATATGACACCACAGCAGGCATGGCCCTATAACATCATTTTAACCTTGACAGACAACAAAACAACAAAAGAAGAATTGATCACTGTTGGACAACAGTAGAAGAAGACGCTTCTATTCCGTTTCGGGGATATCCCTTTAGCAATCAGTGCCGACTGCTTAGCTCTAGTTTTAATATAAACTGTTTTTCTCAATGACTACTTGGTCAGAAGTACATGTGTAGAGTGAAGACAGTGAGGCAGATTTTCCAAATTGTGTTCAAGAAATGTAATGAAAATGGAGGGTCAGGCAATAAATTACTATTTCAATACTTAGTTGAATTTTCCTTCTACTTATTTGACTTCTGGGAAGGTTGAAACACACGACTTAAAATTAAAATCTGGTGACATCCAAATATGGCTGCACAATTAAAAAAAATAAACATTTCTGAAATCTCATTTCGGATTTTGTTTTGGAGTCTCTGAAAATGAAAACAGAACTTTAAAAAAAACAATTATAACACCATTCTTCAATCTATATTTTCTTTTAATTCTTAAGTTTCAAAGAGTGCTTAGCTAATGAACTTGGTGATCTCACCATTCAATTTCTGATCTATTGAAATGATTGGTCGACTAATCGGTTGGATATTTTCTTTTTTGTTTTTGAAAATACAAATTATAACAAAGTAGATTGACCAAATGGTGAGTAGACCCTCCACACTAAAGCTGAACGAGCTATCTTTTTAAATAAAACGCAATTTCGGTTTTGACAAAGCTTTGTTTTTTCTCTGTACATGTACAATGTATGTGTAGAAAGGCTACTCACAATCTCGGCCATAAATGTCAACAAATTTTTTTTTTAACATTGTTAAACCCTACTCCACAGTAATGTACACACACGCACAATTAATGTGCACATTTTGTGCGCAGCCCAGCAGCTGTACACACACAAAGACACTGACACACTTTAGCCGCTGAGTGATTATCTGTGCTGATTGCGTAACAGCTTTCAGCGAGCAGATGATCCCATGGTATTATTAAATTAGCTCCATGCTAGCTTTACGAGCGCTTCACGCATAGCTAGAAATATGTCGTACCCTGGTGCCAAGGTGCCAGGCTAACGTGACTAATCTTATTGTCGGTGACTACTGGTAAACTACCCGTGTTAACTTGTCAATGGATGGGTTAACGTCGCACGTCACTATTTCAAATATATTCCTTAACTGAACAGTACGAATGATGTATTTTTTTTTCATCCGCAACAACTGCAAAAATATGCATCCACTGAGTGTTCTTCCGCACAAATATTTTTTGCATTATGACATTTTTTAAAGTTTCCGGTGTAACGCAGCACCGTTTTTCTTCATTGAATCGTAGGCATTCGCTCACACAGGCAATACAGCCCGCAGCTCTACAGACACTATGCTCCGGGTGGCGGCAAGAAAGTATTTTTTAAAATGTAAACATTTTCTTTTTAAAAAATAATTTAGACACCCTTAGCTTCAGCCGTAACCCGCCTAAATTGAATTCAAATACGTTTTTTTTTTGTGTCATTCACCTGATTTCTACCAAAACGTCTCTTCTAGTTAAGTAGGATATTTTTATTTCAAGTTTGTTGTCTGTAGCCCAATCGCAACAACAGAATCTGCTAAAAACCTCCTGCTTCGTGCCTTCATTTTGTATTTGTTTTAGGGTTGTAGCTGTAGCAGTATTTTCCTGTAAGACTACATACATAGATAACACCTGATGCACCTGAATCTTACACATCCAACACTGATTTAAAATTTTAATGACTCTTGTCGTTCACACCACACAGCAGAGGCATTGACATCAGAATTGACTCATTCCAGATCATAATACGGCTGTTGCATGGTGACATCACAACTTGGGGACGGCAGACATTATGGTGGTATCATCACGGTCAGATGAACAGGCAGAGAGCGATATTTGCCTAATATTGCCAAAAAATCGCATTGTCACTTTTAAAGTATTCTATTATTGATTTATCCATGGTATTATGCTGACCATCGCTAGCAGATGGCAGGTACGGTTAAGTATACCACTTAAATGTACCTGTAAGTATAGGTATACTTCACCATACGTGCTAAAATGTCTGCCGCCCCAAGCCGTGATGTCACCGTGCACCAGCCCTGTTGAGAGGTGCAATGGTGAATCAGGCCTCCGAAATGATGCTTGTGCATCATAATTAATGAGTTAAGGTCATATAGGAATTCATAAAACCATTGAGTTATTTGCATTCCATATGATGAAACTAGAGGCTCAGAAGTAGAATTAGGTGGGGCTGTAGGCACGCACTAACACGTAGACATCTCAGCCATTCGTGACTCACGTTCTGAATGCTTGGAGCTTTCTGAAGCATTCACCCGACTAATTGACAATTACTGTTCTCTCGTTGGGCATAAAATAAGGGGGGGAAAAAAAGTGTAAATTTGGTTTTAGTAATCAACCGCTTATAGTGATGAAATTTACAAACCTGATCACTATGAGTGGATTCGACTGTATTGATATTTCAGTCAGTGCATTGACATATTTCCCTCATATCTGCTCCCCTCCTCTACCCACTATAGCCATAAACCTGCAATAAAGGTTTGAAAAATTAAAAAAAGGCAAAATCCTCAATTTTTTGTAATATTCTTTAATCGGATCAACCATTGGAAACATTAATGCCTTGCACTGAAATTTTTTTGAAAGAAAATGATCGCGTAAAAACTAAAGCACTCAGAGATTGCAAACCTGCACCCTAGTGGTACAGAAAAATTGTACTTTTAGTGGTAGCAGTATGTGTGACAAGTTTGACAGCCCATTATCAATGCAAGTGCTCAAGTGGCACGATTGCGATTGACCCATAGACTGTATTCCCACCGGCGAACATGCATGCAACTACATTTCCCAGCGGCCCCTGTGACCCGGAAGTCTGGTCATGTGACCACGGTAAGCGCCCAGACATTGGTAAGTTGGTGATTAAGTATGATTATGTTACTGCTACAGAAATGCACCAACATTTAATCAATTCTTCCGTGTGTCATTTACAACAACTGTACAAAAATTCATCCAGATCCGTGCACAACTTTTTCATTTATCCTGGGGGCAGACAAACCAACGCTAAAACGTAACCTGCTTCGTGGCGTAGCCCCGGCACAGGTAAAAAGGCAAAATCATCTATTTGTTTAAATATTCTTCAATGGGAACAACCATTGGAAACATTAACACCTTGCATTGCCAGGGAGCATTGAAATGTTTTGAAAGAAAAGGATTGCGGAGTAAAAATAACAATTTTGTGTAACTTTGGCAATCATATTGTATCATTCAGACATTGAGGTAGATATTATTAAATACTACAGGGCATGAGGCCATGACTTATTAACAAAATACACACACACATGTACACACATACACCTACTTGGGTTGTGAAATGGATCGTAAGGCTGTGGTTTCTCCTTGTTATCTCTAAGATAGAGTAAGGAATTTGGATTGAGCAAATCCTGTGGAGGAGTGGCACAATTCTCTCTCTCCCTCTATTTCTCTCTTTTCTTGACGAGATGAAGAATCGTTCAACACACTGTTCACAGTAGAGCTTCAACTAACGACCATAAGTAGATTATTTGCAGATTTAGTGAAATGATTAAGTTACTTGGACACAAACTCATTGCAATAGGGCTGTTGCACGGTGACCTCATGGCTTGGCAGTGGCAGACATTTTGCTGGTATCATTGCGATTATTTAATTAATCGGCAACTAATTTGCGATTAATCGCTTCCTTGTTTGGTCTGTTCTCTGCTCGAATGTGCTGAAAATATGATGTTCAATGTTTGCAATATCAACAACGTTTCAGGTTAAAAATCCTGATTTTGACCACTGCAGTAGCTCAGTCTGTTAAGAGTGAGTGCACTAATAAGCAGACGTATGCCACGATGGCACGGAGAGTCGTGGGTTCGTTCCCCTCAATGACAGATTTTACACAT
>OMKY01118344.1:0-17187 GCA_900302395.1 Bregmaceros cantori | reverse complement strand
ATATGTGTATATATATGTACACAATATTTAACAATATTTAATTTTATACCTAATATAGATAAGTCTAATATTTTAAATCCTCTCTTCATCCCTCTATCAGCGACTGTCCCCAAAGACCGTTGCGAGGAAGGAAGAACTTAATGAAATGACTTGAAGTTGTTGCAGTCACACTCGGCTGACTGCATTACAGTCTTGCATGTTTTTTTCATGGCCGCTGCCATATTTATGTGTAAGGAAAATTTCCCGAGGGACGGCGCTAAGGCAATCTTGATCCAGATATTACGCAAGTAATCACAACCGACTTTATTCTCGCGCATGTCTGAGTGTGTGCACGCATTTCAATGCACGTTCCAAAGCGTTCTGAATTATAAATGTGCACGGCAGGAGCACGGCTCTAAATGCTCCATGCGCATTTTGTGCGGTAGGACGAAGGACGGAGAAACAATTATTTTTATTATTACCTGCACCGGGGCGGAGCCACGGAGCAGGTTATGTTTTTGGTCGCGTTGGTTTGTCCCCTGGATAACTGAAAAAGTTGAGCACAGATCTGGATGAAATTCTCCAGAGTTTTGAAAGAAAGAAATTATTAAATGTTGGTGCATTTCTGTGGTCAATGATACAAGTTCACAGACTAGGATTTTTTTTCGGTAAACAGTGCCAGACACATAGGATAAACGAGCAAGTAAAACACCAGAAGTATGAGTGTCAATAATATCAGCAGTTATGTCAACAGTATCAACAATATCTACAATATCAACAAGAATATTACAAATGCGGATATATTATTAAGAGTCCAAAGGGGGTTTCCTGGGCAGTCCGTCGGTAAATTGTGTTGAGGGAAGGAGGTCGGGGGACTGCTGAAAGAACTGCGAGTCGCTCTGGGGCTCCGGGTGGGGGGTCCATGGGGAAGCGACGGTATAGCCCATGGATTGGCAACGCAACCGAGGATCAAGTCAAGTCGCACAGATCCGTCAGTCTTGGTGCATAGACACCATTAAAAGCATAGGGGCAATCACACAGGCGCATGCGAACATTAATGGATACCATCATTGCTTTATTTAGCGAAACCATAGACTGTATATAAAGTAGACGCAGCGTGCATGACGTCATCCCATTGCTTTCATCAAAATGTTTTGTGCCCGCCGACTGCGACAGAGTCAGAATGAATGGGATCCTACGGGAGCTTAAATAAAAAATATTAACGCCAAATCTGACGCGTTTGTGAAATTATGACCCCCCTCACTCAATTAACCGATAATTATCCCGGCAATATACATTAAAAAATAATTTAGGAAAGATCTTTAAATAGGTTAAAACAGGCTGCTAAGATTGGAATATTTGTATTGGAATTCCCATCGGGCTCGGTTTTAGGAGACTGGGCTCCCCCCATACCAACCCGGAAGTAAGCACGGACATCAAAACGAACGCGGTGTCCTCTTTTTATATACAGTCTGAGCGAAACACACCTCCATTATTATATGATGCAGTGAGGAGGAGCTGCTCTAAATTCTATGCATTAAAACTGACATGGGCAATTGACTAAGATGCTCCAAAAAAACGCCCACATTAGGCCAATCCACACTATTTATAATTAAATTAGTTTCCGATTTATTTTATAATCGATTAGTTAAAGATTAGTTGACTAATTGCTGCACCCCCTACTATGTGTAATCACAAAGAATGTGCCCGTTTAATGCATTTATAAAACTTGATCCATTCCAAAACTAAATGTGTTGTCTTGTTGTTCAGCACTTTCGGCTGTCACTATAATTAATGTAGATTTATCGACTCGACAAAGCCTGAACAAGCCAGGGGTGTATTATAGAGCGCTGAGGAGAGAACATAATTACTGCCGCTGCAGTCGCTGAAAGTTTGTGCACATATTTGTAAAATTAAAAATGTGAAATTACAAATGTCATTAGAGCCCTGATCCACTTGGGTACTTTGCAGTACATCTGTTTCCACACAGTTCCACTCTGTTCTGTGTCCCCTGTTCTCAATTTCCGGCCTGTCTTCATTAAACTTCATAAAAACACTGATTTTGGCTGCTCATTAAATGCCTTGGAAAAACAAGTGGAAGTTGTCTGTTGGAATATGAAGTAGACTTTTTACCTACTATTCCCACTATTGACTTGTACGGCTTAATACATCTAGAAGGCAACATGGTAGGAACATCATTTCCAGTTCATTTTATAATTGAAGTCTAACTTCACATCTTAAATGTGAAGCATGAGTGTGACTTCATTAGAAGATATTCTGACAGCCTTCAAAGTTAATTTAGACAAGCAAAGAAAAAAGGATTTATTCTCCCATCGTCCACATTATTTAGTTACAAAATGTCCAGAATGTTCTGCGTATTTAATTTTTAGTTTTTTTTTTAATATTAAATAGTTATTAACTTTTAACAATATCATTAAAGTGTATTATAACATTCTAATGGGTGTTGTTACAGCAAATATATTTAGATGAAAGAGTCTGAATCAGCACTACAAAAAAATTTAACAAAGGGTTTGCTATAAACTGCAGCTGTTCAACTTATAATATAGTCTAAAAGAATTTATTAAAAAACACAAAAAAAATTGGCCCCTGATCTTTGACAGAACATGTTTTTGAAATTGAATATTCCCCTTTCTTGCTGGTCTTTTATTGTTGCAAAATGACATGAATTGACAAGTGCCCGACAAGGCAACATAGAGAAAATTCAACTCGATGTGCCAGTGATTTGAGCTGAATGAATGAATGAAGGAAATGTATTTAACGACAGTACAGAGCCATTAGTCATTCCAACATCAATAGAGTTGGTATTCATTGCAACATGTTACATGGGTCGAGAAAAGATGGATATACATAGGATTAGCAAATTGCTAGATTACACCTGGCTGTCGGCGAGCACCCCTGGGGGGACTCGTTGATTATAGTTCTTATGAGGCACAACGCTTCCGCGGGGACATTTCTTTGTTCCGATTGGAGGAGGGGGGCGGGAGTGTGCGGGCTCGGTCGAGGCACTCGAGCTTGGGGTGTGTAGGCGAGTATTGATTAAGCAGGAAGGAACAGCAGTAGAAGGGCAAGGGGAGTGCTGAAGTTTTGTTTGTTCTCGGACTCGAACATGCCGTAGACACTGCAGAGGGACTCAAATCGTGCGCCGTGTTCTTTGGTTTCTTTGGTCAGTTTGATGTAGTTGGTGGTGTTAGAGTCTTTGGTGGGGAAGCTTTCTTCAATCTCTTTGAACTGTTCGTTGATGTTTTTGTTAGTGTTGGTGTCGTTGTCGGAGATGTTTTCATTGAGCTTAGGGAGCATATACCCACCCGTCTTGACAGAGGTGTAGCAGTTGTCGACAGTGACGGCGATGTTCCGTCCCCGCTATTCCCTAGGAGGGCGCTGGGGGCGGCAGGTGGAAAAGAGACCACTAGCCCATTTCCGGGGGTCGTGTCTGTGTTTCCGTTGGCGTCTGGAGTGGCAATGGACGAACACTCTGGCTATGGCACCGATGATAGTCAGGAGAAGAGTGGTTAGGGCGAAGATGTAGACGTCCTCCACGTCCTTAAAGACGGGGTGACATGAAAAATCAAGTTTTAAAAGTGTTTATTTGTTAAGAATAGGCTTGCGACATAATAATGGACCATGTAAAACTCATTCAAAACGAACCTTTACCGCCCCCTACAGTATAAGCGTGGAACTGAATCAAAGTATTTAAATTAATGACCAAAAGTCGATGATATTGTATGTTGGGTGTATTTACATGCCACATAACCTTTAAATAGTACACGCGCGCGTATGTACATACGTCTGCGTGTTGCAGTCCTCCCATTTTTCCATTGAAATGCACCAGGGTCTGCGCGTTACACACGAAAGAAAACGATTCGAACATTTTAGCGCGGGAGAAGGCCTGTGCGTTACGAGTCACGGCAGACCGCTGATGTGATACAAGTTGCAGCAGAGAGAGAGAGAGCAGAGTATGTGTGTGTGTGTGTGTGAGAGAGAGAGAGAGCAGAGTATGTGAGAGAGAGAGAGAGAGAGAGAGAGAGAGAGAGAGCAGAGTATGTGAGAGAGAGAGAGAGAGAGGGGTGCAACATTTTAATATAAAATCATGGAGTGTGGCGCCGACTTTTCCGCTTCGGAGCCCACGCCCCACACCCTCACCCCCCAATCTCCGGGAGGTCCGGAGACGGGGAGGAGGAGGCATGCGATTCGGGGGCATCCGGTGCTGATGCTAATTGCTGGCTAATCAGCTGGCTAACCATGTGCAAGAGTATAGAAGAGTTTGGCGGGTATTTCCGGTTAAATTTGTACTCACTTGTATTGTATTTGAACGTCACTTCCAGTGCCATTTCTTTTGCCATGATTTTGGCTATTTTTCAACATGTCTATTCGGTGGTAACTTGCGGATGGTGGTAACTTGCGGATGGTGGTAACTTGCGGTGTGCTATCACAGTTTCATGACCATTGCTTTATGAATAGAAAACAATTTGAACCAAGTACAATACATAAAACGCCTTTCACAAAGATCCACACCTTTTTTCATAAAACAGCACACACACACACACACACACACACACAAGAGTCCTTAGTTTCAGCTGTCCTTGAATGAACAGGGGAATGAAACCACACGCTGTAAAAGTACTGGTTGCTATACATTTTCATTCTTTAATGATGCATGCTGAGAACACCCACATAGGCTGATGGACATCTTTATTCCTTTATTCAGCAGTCGGACGAGTTTCTTGGGCGTGTATTCGCGTTGGCCACAGCTTCTTTGTCTCCCCCGTGCAGGGGAAAATCACAGCCAATAACACAAAACCTTTATGGGCGAGGGAAAGGGGCACCATGCGATGGAGTCGTACTCTCCTGCTTGAGGGGAGAGTGTTGATGGGATGTCACCCACTTAAAGGAGAAGCAGGCGCAGCCAGGTCGTTTGACAACAATCCAGCAATTCAAGCATGAACACTCTCATGCTTTTGAGCTCAGGGCAGTATTGGTAGTTTGAAAATAGCCATTCGCCCTCTTCTGGGATATTTCTGGCAAATATCCAGTACCCAGTGTTGATGTATTTTAAGATTCCCCCTGGGGCATCCAGCAAAAGCGACAAGCTTCGCAACTAGAGCCAGAGAGAGATGAAGATACCAAGGCCCCACCGATGTTGACACCCCAAGGTTAATGCACGGGCCGACGACTGTCTGAATCAGCCCCAGTAGGGCCCAGTAGCACGGACCCCAGTAGCATGGATAAAGGCCACAACACTTGTAACATCACAAACCTTGTCTGACCCATTACCGACCTCTATGACATCACCACCACAAACCTTGCTGACCATCAACAATATCACCAGTAGAACTCACCATGGGTGAGTTCAGATAGGAAGAAGAGCATCGCACACCGCTAGACGGTACATTGGGTCAGGCAGAAGGTTGCCCGTATACGGGCTGATTATTGGAATCGAGGCGTGGGTGGAGTTTGGTATGTGCGACGCAAGACGTGGAGAGAGTTTGGTATGAGCGACGTAAGATCAGGAGAGAGTTTGATATGAGCGTCTTACCGCGCTGTGATTGGATAGCAGGATTTGATTGACACATCTTTCGACTTTTACCAGACCCAATGATCGTTCGATACCTGTATTATTCGTTGGTTCTGGCTCACCAGGCTAATGAAGTTGGACACGATGTGCCACTGGTATCTTATAGTAAGCTGATAGTACATTCTTATCAACAGGCACGTCATTTCCGCCAGGGGCGCCAGGGAAACCGCCATAATACCCAGAAATAATAAGAAACTTTTTTAGCCTTGCGAGACGTATCTTATCTAACTCTTTACGCCATGTAATTCAGCCACCCTGGCAATTGTATTGCTGAGTTAAGCGTTTCCACTGGAGCTTGTGTTCCGGGGCGCCCCTTGTGGGTTGCCTTTGCTATCCTGTCACACCAAGCAGTGCACGCCAGATGCCAGTAACGTTCAACACCCCCCACCCCAGAAAAAATTAAAAAACATATAAAACAGTAAAATAATTGGGTGTGCACAGATTAAAACATACATAAAAAATTAAAAACCTGCTTTACACATTTTACATGGTGTTTTAATGGCTAGCGGACTGCATAATGGCCAAATGAAATTGGCTATTATATGATTAGCGAGGATATTGTTGTACCCCCAGAGAGAGATCTTCCGGCATCTTCTGGAGTGCTCTTCATAGCAGCACCAGTTTATGAGCAAACGGCTTTTTCGGAGCTTCCTTTATTGCTGCCACGGATGCTCAGAGTCGTAGAGGCCTTATGGATTTGGCCGAGAGTGAAAGGAGCTTGAATTATCGACAGCTAATTTTGTGTGGAGGGCCGCGGGTTCGCTCTGCAAAAATAATGGGAAGGCAGTACTGTTTTTCATGGCACCTTAATGTTTGTAGTAATTTAAAATGGTACTGTTTTAAGTAGTAATCAGATTAAAGTGATTTACCCAAAAATGTAGGTGGTATTTAGTTGCTTTAATCTTTTTTTTTAATTTCACAACACACATCATTTGTAAGTTTAATAATAAAATAAATGCCCACATTTTATATTTGAAGTGAAACTTAAAACACATTGAACTAAAGCTAAATTGAATACAAATTCCATGTCTATATTGACAAGTTCAACGCACCAATAACGAGAGGCTGACATTTTGTCCCACACTTCTGAAACACACTTGCAGTGTCTATATGTTGCCTATGTAAAGTCATCGTAGTGGACCGGGGTGGCTCACACAAAATGCACACCAGTTAAAAATCCAACCACTAGATGTCGCTCTGTGACTAGTTACACCCCCCTCGCTTCATTCACTGGTCAAAATCCGACTTGTAGTTATTCATCGAGTGGTCACATGTTCTTTTGGACCAATAGGTTGGTTGCTTCCACTAGTAATTCCAACAAGAATGAGAAAATGGAACGGGTTGTGCAGATTATTGAATCATGCGTTTGTGGGTCACAGATCCAGACTAGAACATTGGGTGTGAATGTAGAACATAGGACACCGCAAATTACCACCATCCTTTTTAGGTAGGTGCGTGTTCCCACTGAGTAGACATGTCGAAAACACAGCAAAATAAATGCAACTGGAGGTGACGTTCAGGCTAGACCTAGACGTTCAGCCTAACCGGAAATACCCGCTGAACCCGTCTATTGCTTGCAACTAAAAGGTGGCCAGGGCTTGAAAACAAATGTATTTATAAGAAGTTCCATTCGGAACGGTTCAGGCAGGCCTCTGTTTAACGTTTTCGTTCTCTGAACCGCTCCCTCACCACAAGTAACGGTACTGGACCAGTTCGGAACGCAAAAGTTTTGTTCGTTCTGAAAGTTCTTCATATTGTGCAATGTTAAGTTTAGATATAGTTAATACAAAATATATTTGGTGGACTTTCAAACTTCAGTGCAACTGTATTAACGTGAAACAGGGTTTAAAACGCCATTACATTCGCTTCCGTGTCTGTCCACGAGATGGATCCCCAGATGCATGGGGCTTGATGACTGACAGTGAAAGTTGGATGGATGCACAACCGAAATAATCCCCCAGAAAACAGAAAAAAATGTTTTTAACCGGTTTTGTGGATTTCATAATGTTCCGTTTCTGTTCCGGAACAGTTGAAGAAATATTTTTCCGTTTCCCCTTCCCCCCCTCCCCTCCTGATTCTGATTGAAATATAAGTACAGCAATGGAGTAATGGAAATGCTCCCCCTCTTTCTGTGTCATCCTCTGTAAGGCTTTGGCAACATCGCCCCCCACACGCAGGGCGGGAGGATATTCTGCATCGTCTACGCGCTGCTGGGGATACCTCTGTTTGGCTTCCTATTGGCTGGCGTCGGAGACCAGTTAGGGACCATCTTCGGCAAGGGGATCGCCAAAGTAGAAAAGATGATTGTGGTGAGTGTTTGCATAATTACAAAACTGTGCTCTGCGGGGGGAAAAATATTTGATTGCTGTCAGCGGGTGTTTGTCAAATGGTTGTTTGTCAAGTCTTCTTCATATTAAAAGTGCGTACAAGAATTAAGAAGGAATATTCGTGAAACCTTTGACAGCTCAGAGAGCTCACATGGTGCTTGTAAATCAGCACACAAGTTCTCTGTGGGTGCCTTCTGTTTAAAAATATGAAAAACATAAGAATGTTAATGAGGAGGAATTTGTAATTTTCTCTCCTGATTGAGCTGTGGCATGGATTTCATTATACTACTTTTTTATTTGCAAAGAGGCAAACAATCTAATGTGGGATTGTTTGATAATGTTCCTTAAGACTTTCTGACAGAATGCTTTGTTGACTACAAGTCTCGAGTCTCAACGCATAGGGTTCTTGTCACTGCTTACGCTAAGGCACCAGGGACCGGAAGCCAGTTACACGCCTCCATGTTGAACACTTTCCATTCCGAATTGCCCGATCCAAAAAAACGATCCACTCATTTTGTTAGGGTCCCTCCAAAGCGCTATCCCCGAATCCTTAGCCTAACCCTAACAAAATAAGCTGATCGCTTTTGGGGTTTCAACTTTACATCACAACAAATAATACGCTAAAATCATCCGATCTAACACCAGCTGATGAATTGCAGCAGGTTATCGGAATGGAGTTATTTTGGAATGCTGCGTTTCATTCTTCATTGAAGGATATAGTGACAAGATTAAATCGGAAACTGGGATGAAGAGTCATTACAGAAAAGCCGAAGAGGGTTATGCGAATCCGAAGTGCTGCTCGGCCTGTGGCCCCCAAATAAATTAAAATGAACATTTTTAAACGCATTGATCAAAGATTTATCAAAAGGTAAAACATATTTTTTTCCAAATGCATCTGACAGACAGCCACTGTATGGAATAAAGACTTGAAAATACAGGAATGTTTTAAAACCAGGAGTTGACGAAGTGGGAAGTTCACAGCGTTTAGCTTTACATTGCAAAGCAATTGCAGAAGAATCATGCAAAAAGGCTGGTAATAATTCACAACAATAACACATTTTGGTTGTTGTGGTGATTTTTCTTTTGGGGATTTTTGCAGGTGTCAAAGTTTAGGCCGGGGGCGACCTCTTCCGGGCTGTGCTGCCGATAAATGACAACATGATGCAATGCTTTCTGTGAACCATTAAAAGGCAGGCTATGTTTTCATTGTTTCTCCAAAGCTGTCTATTCCACATCTCACTTCCAAACGATGAATTACACCTGTCAACCTGCCAAATTGTCTGTGTACACCAGTTCCCAGGAGGACGGCTATGCCCAAGGGATGACCAGGGATTCAAGCATATCACGTTGTACTTAATTTGATTCCATTTTTCCATACATACCCAAAGCTTCACATTTGGTCATTTGCCCATAACGGTATGTTTTTTGCACACGGCTTCTCCATTTCCAGACAATGTATTGGCAGTTATCATACTTTGCTTGTGTCCATGGCACGTGTGTGTGTGTATGTGTCGTGTTTGAATGGGTGGCTGGATTTGTCCCATATTTGGTGCTCTAATGTAGATTCATGAATTAATTACATTTTGGAGGCGGCGTCTTTCAAGATGGCTGAATTCCAGATTGCCAAATTTTGGGTCAAATGCTTTCATATGTTTGCTATTTAACTTCTGACTGGGTGGAGGGTTTTGCCCCAAATTGTTAGCTGCGCCGGGGCAGAGTTTATGTTTTTGGTTGCGTTGGTTTGTCCTCTGGAAAAAAAAAAAAAAAAGTTGAGCACGGATCTGGAGCCTTTGGTGCATTTTTGTAGCCTATAAGTAACATGATAGTCAAACTTCATTATTATTAACATTCTCCATAGTGACGTCACGCGTGGCCACATTACTATGTAACGTCTAGCGGTGTGCGATGCGTGGACGATGCGTTGGTTCTGGCTCGCCATACTGCTAGCACTAACAGTACTATGTTTTTGTACCGCTACGGCGCAGGTTTGCACTCTCTGATTCGTTGATTAGTTGATTAGGGTTCATATAAGGCGCACCGCTTGCACGGCAGGTACAGTTCTCAGTGAGGGCAGTGAGTGTTTAGCACCCTGATAGGCGATACCAGATTGTCCCATCTTTGTATTTTTCTGTGGCAGTAGAAAGTCACCTCTGGCCTCCGCACGTGTAGTTCTCTGGGTGGTGGGGGGGGGCACTTGGTGAACAGGTCACTAATTGGTTCTGGGGCCATATTGTAGTGGACCTTGTATACTATTGTGTGAATTGCCAAGGTGGTTAATTCATTGAAAGGGACCATTTCGTATTTTTGTTGTATGGGGCAGTGGTCGTCTGTCCATTTCTTTTTGTCAAGGATTTTTAGCCCCCTTTTGTACAGTGAGGGGTGGTGACGTTGTCCCCTACATGGCTGTGGTGCATGCAGTAAACTCAGCTTTATACAACTATAATCCAGTTCATTGAATCAGCGGTGTCCTTTATCCCTGGCCGTGGGAAAGCAGCACGCTCCCCTCATCAGAGGAATGGTCTGCTGCGGCCAGCATCGCAGGCTAAATATGCGTCGTTAAAATGTTAAATAATGGGCTCATTAGTCAAATCACCTCACTTGGCAGCAACGTGGAATCCTAGGGGCCGTTTTGAGATCCAATCCTATCTCCAATCTCCCGCCTCTTCACTGTGTGGCACAGCGCTCTCAGTGTACAACATCATTGTAATGGGCCTGCAACACAATATGTATCACATGCAATGTGTGTTGTTATAGGGTTTTGAACCAATATTTTTTCCCAAGCGGTTTGTTCCGAACAGAATTATAACGTTTCCAGTTATGTGTTCCACCAATAAATTGACGTTCCTGAACTGGTTAGAACAAAAAAATATTGTTCCCGGAACGGTTAATTTCGTTCCTGTCAGATGTTTAATGCTATGTAATATACTATGTTGCGGCGAACCCACAGCGACTCGCTACAGAGGCCCGCTGGTAGCGCTCTATAGCCGCGATCTTTTTGCTTGTCGGGGCGAACCCACAACAACACGCTGCAGAGAGTCCCACAACGACTCGTACTTCACTGCTGCATCGTAGATTTTATAAATACTCTTCTTTTATTTTTGAAGTCATCCCAAAGTGCACTCCTTTGAGGAACAAAATAAAACCGGTATTAACTGGTTACCATTATTTTTAAATGAGTGTTCCTGGTCCGGAACATGAGAAATAATAACGTTTTCGGTTTCGTTTCTGTTCCCTGGAAAATACACAAAGTTCCCGGTTTTTGTTTTTGTTCCTTGAACCGGTTCAAAGCCCTGGTTGTTATATCCCCGAAACATGGAGCGTAAGGGGATGCAATGATTTTGCCTGTGCCGCCGATCCGCTGATCCTTCTTGTTAACGCAATACATTTTGAACGAATGGATGGATTGGTCCCAGTTTCGGTGTGTCAATGCTCTAGGGTATGTTAATGAGCGAGTTCAATTTTGGATGCCAACACTTTCAAGATGGCTGGATTTTGTATCAGATTTTTTTGTTTTGATCCATAACCTCTGACGGTGTGGATGAATTTGCCCCCATTTTTTTTCTTTTTTACATTTATTTTCCTGGGATTTACCTTTAATAGTCGGGATCTGCATAGCCCTAGTTGTATCCCCGAAAAGTGGAGCGTATGGGATTTAATGGTTTTCGATGCGCTGCCGCGTCCGCCGTGACGATTCCCCTGTGTAAATGCAATAACTTTTGAATGGATGGATGGATTTGTCACAAATTTGGTGTGTTAATGCTCTAGGGTATATTCATGAACTGATTATATGTTGGAAGCCGACACTTTCAAGATGGCTGAATTTTTTTTACCTCGGCCAAGCAGGTTATGTTTTCGGTGACGTTGGTTTGTCTGTCTGTCACGGATCTGGGTCACGGATCTGGATGAAATTTTGTGGAGTTGTTGGAAATGACCAAAGGAACAAGTGATTAACTTTTGGTGCATTTCTGCAGCCTATAACACGCAGCAGTTGCCTCCACTCTACTGCATGGTACTAACAAAGCTCAGCTAGTGTGGCGGTTAGCCCTATGGTCAGCCAAGCTGGAGACCCGGGTTCACGCCCCCAAAATATTTATTTTTTATGACTATAATCGTGCGAACTACCAAGAGTGTACTCGCATACCACTGGTGACAAGTGATTTTTGGCATCAGTGACCCCATGGCCTTGGCGCAGGTTTGCACTCTCCGAGTGCTTCTAGTTTGCCGTTTTGTGGTTACATTTTATACAAACCAGCTGTTCTTAAGGCATATGATCTGTAGTACAAGTAATGAGACGGACATTATGTTTCTGTCCGGCTGTTAGGGGTGAGAGCAGTAGAGCTGAGGTGCGCACATTTCGACATTGGCCCCAATCAAATGCAACCAACCGAAGCAATTAATACAGAGTTGTTTCTTGGGACATAATCATAACGCCGAGGTCAGCTAATACACTTTTGAAAACTTTGCAGGAGCTCTTAACCTTTTGTACCACAAGGACCCAAAGTAAGTCAATTTTAATTGGTCGGCGACTAGATTGTATTTGATTCAGACCATTTTCTTGTAATTGGATGACAATAATGTTATGGTCTGTACATGTGGGATACGGTGGAAATTAGTAGTATAACTTTAGTAACATAGGATTAATTTAGTTTAGCAAAACAGTATTGTCACTGGTTATTATACGAATGTCTCCCAGAGAGGAGACAAGGAAGGAGGGTTTGAAAAACTCTTTGACTGTTGATTGCTGACGCGGGGAAGCTGGAGACGCTCGAGGCTTCGCGGACGATCCGTCGAGTTGCAACGCATATGGGCGGTCTGCGGACGATGCGCGTGCTTCATCCAGCTGGCCCCGCTGACTTGTAACAAGTATAACTTTAAACTGCAGTTGGTGCTGCCAGGGTGCATTAAGTTGAAAAACGTACTGCACCCAATTGGTGCAAGGCTGGCATTGCAGTCAGGGTTGGGAAGTAACTGATCACATGTAACGCTGTTACGTCATCAGATAACAAAAATGAAGTAACTGCTGGTAGAACTACATTTACAAAGGGTTGTCGGATGGCAATGTAGTTAAAGACACTGAACCTAACGGCAGCGCCATTCATTGTGCTGGCGCTATGGTTTAGATCACAGCGTTGGTAGTGCCACACCTTCTACTCCTCCTCACCGGCTTTTCTGCAATGTCTACCCCCTATTAGGGTTGCCACCTTTGAGAAATAAAAATAAGGGGCGCCCACATGGATTTAGTAGTACAAGTAATGAGATTTTATATGAATAGTGTCCCTTATCAGTTCAAAACGGAACGTGTAATTTAACTTTCAAATACGGAATGGTTCTGCTTCCATTCTCTTTAAGCCTGTTTCGGACTAATCCTGACTCCGGAGTTATTTTATTTCTATGTCGTCGGTTCTCGGTCGGCAGGCTAGGGGAGAGAGAGACACTGTGTGTGTGTGCGCGAGAGAGTATTTAGAATATAGTTCGACCTGTGGGATTGGATTGAAAGACATATTCATGTGAAAAGTGAAGGGAGACAGCATGATTTAATTTATTATCCATAGCAATTTATGCTTGATTGCAAATAATGTAATATGAATAATATATATATGAATAATATATTCCAGTGTGTAATTCAATAGGATTTGAAAGGAGATCCTTGGGATGAAAATAGAGAACCCTGTACACATCGCCGTTCACTCTGTGAATCGCACTGAAATGAACGTTGTTTACATTCTTACAATAGGTAGCATCTGGCTATAAATATTTATTCTAAAAATCCACACAAATAGTATGCATCATGTGTTGACGTCTCATGACAGAGAGCCAACAAAAGAACCCCCCTTGAATGTGTTGTTCCAGGCTCCGTCCTATTTGCCTCAGGCTGAGTTCCAGTGGTCCCCGAGGGAGTTCCGTGGCTGTCAGCAAGTTATTAAAAGCCTGAACAGTGGTTGCATTAGCTGCTTACTGCTGCAGGATTTACAGTGGCAGGCGTCAGCCTGTCAAACTTTATTACAGACGTTCTGCTTCGCAACACGAAGGATTGCACGCAAAAACTATTACATCCCCCGATAGAGATGTGCGGATGGCGGATATTTTTTCATCTGCAACCACTGCTAAAAATATCTCCACGATCCACCAACCATTTGCATAACTGTGTTTTCTTCCGATTTTCAAAACCGCACCCGCCTGCCATCCACCGACAGGTTTTAGTGTTACTTAGCAGCAGCAGTGCTTTGCGATGCATTCTCAAAGCTACCACTAGAGGCCACCACTGCCCTGTATAGCGCTAGGGCTGGGACTATATTGACATTGTAATATACGATAATCGTGACCCAAAATAGCGAGATATATACGAAATGATCGCAATCGATTTTCTTTGGTGGGGGAGCAGTTTTGACGATCATACGTACGATCACACGATCAGTGTGATCACTCTTTACGATCATATTGTAAATCGCCCCAGGCTTACTAAGCTGCCTGTTTGGTAAGAGAATTGATGAAATGTTTTCAATCAGTTAATCAATTATCATCGATGCCCCTAGTGGAGTGCTATGTACGTGGCGACTTCGGATCTTGATAGAGATATCCCTTGACTTGTGGTGCATGGATGCACACAAAGCTGTTCTCTTGCAGGCAGTTGCCAAGCTATACAGCAGGGCTGTATCGCCCCATACCTGTAACGCATGTGGTTAACACTGGTAACCGTAAAAGTATGGCCCAAATCTAGGCAACATATTGTAATGAATGGTGACACCGTGAGTGACTGACCGGTCGCGCGTGGAGGGGTATAAGTACGACCTGGATAGTGCTTGGCACGTAGCCAGGCTGGCCTCATGTTTGAACGCTATCCAGACGTACCTGTCCTGGTGCACTTGCCTGCTCCCTCCAAGTGGAGCCGCCCCAGCCATTACATTGGTGTTAGAAGTGGGATCGGCCGCTCAGTCTGATGGTGGAGTCCGTGGACAAGGAGTGCGTCAGGGATTCGGCTCCCGAGGACGGCAGCCTTGTGGAGGCGCCCCAACCATTAGAATATTATATTCTGCACAGAAATTGATCCAAGCTACACACCCACTGCCCTGCCCCATTGAGATAATTGAAGATGTACTTACAGCTACATGACATCTGCTGCCACTGCTGCTGCCAGAAACAGCAGATGGTAACTAGCTAGCCTTTGCTGCAGTAATAAGACAGTGGGTAATGCCTGACAGGACGGCCCATGTGTGCCGTCACCTGAAGGAAAAATCATGGGCCATAAAATAAATTCTGTGATCCGGCTGTCTCGTGTGACAGTCTTTGTCACTGCACAGCTGTTGAATGGTAGAAAAAAAATTCACATAGAAATAAATAACTTGATGACACACACCACAGCCCCTTTTGCAAATACACAAATATGCTTTTTGTGGGTGGTTAACTTTGGACGGATGTCGACTAGAGTCAGGATGCAGCACCGGTGCAGGGCAGAATACACACACACACAATTATCCTTGCTTATAGAGACTAACTATAAGCAAGGAAAAGTGTGTGTGTGTATTCTGAGAGGGGAGAATGTGACGGGTATTAGTTCCTGCAGGAAATTACACGCACAACTCAAACCACAGCGATCACACAATGCATCACAGAGATAACCATTAACCAACTTATAAACCTCAGATGTGCTCTATAAAAACCAGTCCGTTGTCTCTGTCTACGTTTGCCTATTGGCTGTGCAGCCAGTTGTTTCCAAATTGAAAAGTTACTGTTTGACTCCTGTTACACTAGTCTTTAGTGACAGTTATGCTTCCAGTTGGACTCTGCTGATGGCAGATTGTGAGTTTGATGCTAACGTCCTCTGAAGGCTGGCTCATGGTGGCACAAGTCCTGCAGTGAGGGGCAGACATTTCTCTTGGACAGTGCCTGGCTTGGATACAGCACTGCTCGTTTTAACCAAAGATTTGTTTCAAATGGTAACAAAATCAAACAATCCTAATTAGCACTGCTCCTCAGCCAGCTCAATTGTACTGCTGGATCTGGAAACTGGGAGTAAATATAATATTATATTTTCAAAGGTCTCCAAAGAATGTCGCAGTGTAATTGCCACCACTGAGGAAAAATTGCTTTAAATCCAAAATCACTCACTCATCGATCGACCGCTCATAAATATTCAATTTCTGAGTGGCCAATAATCTATCCGTTTGTGGCGCCGCCGCCACAGGCATGGAGCAATCAGGCATGGAAGCATTTGTGCGGCTCGAAGAATTTTATAACACACGCACAACTGCTTGGAAATGCTTAAAACACGTACAGTCCAATTATTTTTTTAATTGCACCTTCAGGCATTCATTCGATGTTTTCCTTACTTCTTCAGTGCCATTCAGGCTTCAGTCCTACAGGAGGCCAACTAGCCTGAAGAATGGAACAACAACAAGAGTCTTAGATGGGCCGTTTCAGGAGGAATTATTTGTTTACATGAATACACAAGAGTAGGTGATATTTCATTGGGTGTGCGTGCCAGACCACTGGGTGGTGCTGTGATTCAAGGCCGGTATGTCTGCAAATTGTTCCATAAGTAAATGTACACTCGTCTTTGATCGGTCATTTCCTATACATTTGGTACCATAGCTGAAATTACTACTGTATGCTAACTACGGGTGCAACGATTAGTCGATTAATCGGTGACTAATCGATTATAAAATGAATCAACAACGAATAAAGTAATCGAGAATCGCCAAAGAATTGAATCATTGTTATTGCCAGCAGTTTTGTGATATGAACCATTAAATGTACATACATGATGAAAACCATGACAATATTACAGTATAAATTACATTTAATGAGTTTGTGTCAGAGGAAGTAACTTAATCTTTATAGTTTTTTGTTGGTTAAGAAGAAAAAAAAGATTACATTTCAAGTTGACAAGATTAAGTTCTCGTAATTGCTGCTCGACTAATTGTTTCAACAATCGACAACTAATCGATTTTAATATAATCGTTTCAGCAGTTAATGGTTTTCACACTTCTTCACGCTGGAAGGCATCTTTGGATTTTGATTGTTGCCGTATAAACGACAGGCACGTTTCGTAAAACATTTTTTCGTTTTCCCTCGTAAACGGCCCCTGCCGTCCTGTCTGTCCTTGCTGATGACATTGGGAGGAAGATGAAGGTGATCCTTATCTTCCTACTACGACCACAGTCATGGAACATGGAAGCAGAACCATGTGGGACGGAGCAGAAAGTGATCAATGGTGGCTCACAGCACGGTGGAGAGAACTGATGTTCATGCCAGATAGCACAACTAACAGGTGATATGACATGAGAAGAC
>OMKY01118335.1:0-16288 GCA_900302395.1 Bregmaceros cantori | reverse complement strand
ATTGCATGGACTGTACAAAACAGTAACATATATTGTAGTTATAATGTCGGCTACGCCTTTTCAAAGCATTTGATGAAACGACTTGCAACGGAGGACATATAGGTTTCTGGGCAATTGTGGCAATTGGGGCAATTTGTGTTTAGTTTTGAAGCAAAACCTCAACAATAAGACACATCCAAACCTCCCACCCTCCTAGTAGTGCTATGTCCTGGAATGTAAAGGGGAATATAAAGTGTCTCCATATTCTGAAAAGCGTATCCTTATATCCATTTAGAGTCAATCATTTTTTTTTTCAAATCTAAGATAAAGCAATACATCCCTAATCAAATGCGTAAATGTTTGGTATGAATAGAACAGCACTTATTCATTTAAACTATGGCTATGAAAAAAATAAGTACCACAAAGACAAAAAGTCCCGTAGCGATAACTACAGAGACAGTTATCGCTACAATTTTTAAGAGAGGACTGAATCTGTCCTAATGACTAGAAGGATCATGTTTGGTTTCTAAAAAACATGTTTCTATCATGTTTCTATCAATATTTCCTTTAGTGTTAACAGTGTTATGAATTCCTAGAGGAATCCAAGCAGAACAAGAGAAGAGTTGGGTTCCACTAGGGCAACCCGTGTATTGACATACAACAATCAAAAAAACAAGAAAATAAAAATAAACAAAATCAGAGAGTCTCGATGAAGCTGGCGTCTTTAGACACAAGGTGGGAGTTCATACAAAAAGTTCCTATACACTTATCTTCGTTGTGAAGTTACTGAT
Source organism: Bregmaceros cantori (assembly GCA_900302395.1). Classification (NCBI taxonomy): domain Eukaryota; kingdom Metazoa; phylum Chordata; class Actinopteri; order Gadiformes; family Bregmacerotidae; genus Bregmaceros; species Bregmaceros cantori. Next base: position 15,518 of record OMKY01118335.1, on the reverse strand, counting down.
GACGGACCTGGCTTTGGGTTAGCCGGAGAGGAGAGGTCTGGAAGCAGATGAATGAAGCGAGGACTCACAATTAATCTAAACTACAGAGGAAAGAAAAAAGGAATTATTAACTATTATTAACTCTTCACATAAAATATCTCAAGGGGAAAAAAAACATAACGTGTCCCTCTAAGCTACAAACACACCTGGTAAAGGATTATGCCGCAGCGTCGTCCGAACGCCAACGCAGTCCTCTTGAAGGGAGCCGGAGCCAATCCGTGCGCTGCTGCGCCGACCAGGCACAGCTGCCGCTGATAGCGAGCGGCCCGTGGACGATGCACACGGAGATGTGCCGTCCGCGGACGACCGGCTCACAACAAACAGATTTTATATGTTTTCATTGATGCTAGTTTATATTTGAATTCCTTGTACCAGTATATTTGTTTATAATGTTCCCACTCCTGGGTTCGAATTGGTTTAGCCTCCTGTGAACAGGTGTTGGAAATTAGCACTCGTGCTACAAACACTCGTGCAGTGCATCTGGTTTGTCCAATGTTTCAAGTGATGTTCATATCAAATAAATAAAAACATAACATAACATAATTTCCACCTGCACCGTCTTGCTCTCTGCTCTCTTCACTCCCTGTGTGATGTTGCAACAAAATGGCATTGTCATACGATGCAATGGACGGATATTTATTCTTCATAATTATTTAACTTGTTAGAATAAATTCACTATCGCTATATTATTATTACTGTTTATTATTATTGTTCATTATATATCATTATCTATTACACTATTGTTCCTGTTGCAGCAGCACAGCACACGAATGTCAAAGGAAGAAGCATTTCTTCCTTTACAAAACGCTCAATATAATACACGGTACCGTTAATGGGTCTTTGTGCGTGAGACGAATGGCAGCCCAGATGTTAAAAATCTATTTGTAGCATTTATTTTTGGAGTGGAGTGGACGTTAAGTGCATCTGAGTTCATGCAAAACAGTGTTTGTTCACTAAACCTATTTGGCGCCGTCCTCGCTTCCTTAACACACACACAGGCACAAACACGGCGTGTGTGCCATGGCCATAGACTGTATGTGTTTACAGTCTAAATAAATGTGTAACGATATTACAGCTGTCATTGAAAAATAATAATAATAATCAAATCTTATCGAATCATGGTGAATTCTTGTGTATTGGGTCAGAAAACTGAAACTGAATCGAATCGTCATGAGGGGAGTGATTTACACCCCTAGCTGATAAACCGCGGTGGGAACACTGCAGTTTATCCAAAAACCGGATGGGAATGGCCATGCATTCTTAAATGTAAAATCTGCTGTCTTGAGACTAGCGAACGTACTGCATTTTGGCGCCTGGTACGCAAACACACACACTGAGCCTGCAGCTTAGCAACCCTAGGCCTACTTCCGATTTGAGGTTTCAACGCCATTAAGCGCATTAGACACTATGAGCGCAAACTTTGTCAAAAACATACAGCTATTAATGGTGACATTCTACAAACTAAAAAACAACAACACGGAATGCCAAAATGTACGGTTTCTGAACACAAAACACAAACAATCCGTGCAGTGGCATAGCCACATTCGAGCCGCGGTGGGCCGGTGCCACTATGATTGACGGCTGGCCCACCCTAGTATCAACTGTCAAAATGATTGACAGCTGAGCTAACAGAGTTTCCCCGTTAACTTACAGGCTACGAACGATCAAATAAATATATATCACAGTTAATGTCACACAACATATCCAACACTTTCAATTCAGTATTAAATATTACAACTATTTAATATACTATAAATAGTTTGTGTCAGGACTCGGGAGACTTACCGCTTCTGTAGTTCTGTGGCAATCTGTGTTGCCGTAGCCCGGGGTGAACCTCAGCGGTCATCTACCCTCGTGCAACGGTGCAAATCCAGCATTTCAAAACTCCAAGCAGTAAGAATCCACCAACAGACGTCAGAAAACGATACTCATCGCATGTGGCCAGTGTTTTTGTCATTTGTCATCCACGTCTCTTGTTTCGATCGCTGTGTTTACATGCAATATAGAAGCTAGCGCGTCACACTATAGCACACTACTACAGTTTCACGCCTAGATATAAAAATAGCGGGTATCACGGTAGCCATCTTGGATAACATTAGTCCGATCGGGGCACCTTTTAAATAGCGGCTGTTTTTTTGTTTTTTTTTGTTTTTTTATACTAATGCGCTGAAGGAGAAAAATAAGTCTCTCATTCCGAGCGCTGTTTACTTGCAATATCACGGCAGCGCAATGGCGACTGTGTATTATGCGCCTATAGTAGTAGACGAGTCTCGTGGCCGCCTTTCAATTAAGCTAGCGGCTAGCTAATTGAATGGAAGGGAAAACTAGACTCTTGAAACAGACTCTCCTGTCATCCTAAGTGTGTATTCAAACCCCATTTTGAATTTGTCGCGGGTTGGTTCCTGGACGGAGCGTGGGTTCTTTCCTGCAGGTGGCGCGGGTTGATTGGTCGCAGTAGCATTCAAACCGGTGTTTAAGACCCAAGATACATTTGTCAACAACTACACGTGTTTTCTGCTGTCCCTCGCTGAATATTAGCCACTCACGAAGCGGGATAAGGTAACGTAACTAGAGCAGCCTTTCGGCGGAGCTTTTCAGTGTGTGTGTGTGTGCGTGTGCGTGTGTGTGTGCGCGCGTGTGTATCGAAAAGAAGAGGAAGAGAAAGTACCATAATGAAATATTGATTATGATAATAATAATTGAATAATGACAGAGAGGGGGAGGTGGAGAGGGGAGTTGGCGCGCTCACAGCATGGGCTCGTGCATAGGGCTCACACACACACGCACGCACACACACACACACACACACTTGATTGTTGCCTTAATATGTTCACACTTCACATACCTGAGGATAGGTCGCGTCGGCACACTCGCTGGGCGGCGCGGGCTGCCGATACAAAAGTCGGCATGCATTCTGTGTGAAAAGGGGCCTCGGCGCGATCACATTCAGATCGCGCTGTTCCGCGCCACGGCGCGTTCGCCGCGAGTTCGATCCCGGGCTCGGACCACCTCAATGAGCAGGGCTCGTCTCGGATGATTTAGCGTGGACTCGGACCCGCTTGGCGCATTCATACCAACGGGACAACTCGGAAACGAGTTCCATCTTGGTTAAAACGAGTCGGACCCGGGATAAACACGTTGGTTTGAACACACAGTAAGACTCAAGAGAGTCTTAAGTTCACATAGCGCAATGCTGCAAATGCATTACAATTTGCACCCACCCATCCACTCCACGAGCATCACAAAATGATAGATAAGCAGAGATGGCGAAAGTTCCGGGATTTCTTACTTGAGTACGAGTAAAATACATTTGTGAAAAAACAACTTGAGTAAGACTACAAAGTACTGATCCAACTATCTACTCAAGTAAAGTAAAAACTACAGGCTGAGAAATGTACTCAAAAAGCATTTTGAAGGTAAAAAGTACATGCTCTAAAATGTACTCAAAAGTATTTTTGAAAGTATAAAGTACTAAGTATAAAACCTAGAATTGCCTTAACACACTAACTATAGGCGATATTTTTTTGAAGGGCACACCCAGAGACTAAATGAAAACAGCGTATTAACTCCTACTGTACTCATTGCATTACCGAGTACCGCCCCCTACTGACTCATTCACGCTATACATGTAGTCCTACCATGTCGTTGCAGGAAAACGAGTAACGACCCTGTTTCGGGAAAATTAAGAAGTAGAAGTACTGATATGTTTGTTAAAAATCTACTCAGTAAAAGTAAAAAGTGCTCATTGAGTACTTCTAAAAGTACATATAATTGAAAATTCTACTTAAGTACAGTACAGTATTTGTACTGTTATTTGCCATCTCTGCAGATAAGGACCCGAGTACCATACCTTACCATACCAACTTTATTTATATAGCACATTTAAAAACAAACAAGTTGTGCTAATGTGCTTTACAATAAAACAAAAAAAACGATAAAAAGAGTAAAACATGGGAATAAAAAACATATAGACAGAACAGGTCATATGACAAAACATTTTCACAGTGTCACACAAGTGCCAGGAAAGAATAACTCTGAACTGAGCCTCAGTTCAGCCTTCAGAACTTGGAAATGTCAAGGCATAGAAATGGGTCTGGAAGCGTCAGGGCTTGCCTAACCTGCAGAGGCAGCTCGTTCCATAGCCTGGGAGCTACCATCGTGAAAGATCTATTTCCTCTTTGCTTCAGCCTGGCCCTGGCCCGGAGAAGCTGATCAGATGATCTTAGCGTCCTTGAAGGAACGTATGGTTCCAGCAGTTCAGTCAGGTAGCTGGTAGGAACTGGTAGGAGTACACCAGTTCTCTGTTGAATTTTAATTTACGGATTAGAGCGACCAGAGCAAAGTTCAGGGGTCCGGCGTCCCGTGTGTGTGCTTTCCACCTTGCGGGTGCGCGGCATCTCACCGCAGAGCTGGAAGGGGGAACACACAGCACTAGTCATGTTCAGAATTATAAGGCGAGTCAGGGTTACGAAGGGCAGAATAATCAGGGAAGGACTCTTCTTAAAAGTAACCAAGTGATATCACTGACTACTTTATTTTAAGGGCAACCAAGTTGACTGCTGATGAAGTATAAATCCATCCTTATACAGGGATAACGCTATTTGACCTCAAGACCGCAAATGGCATGCAAATAACCTTTGACACTCAGATTATAAGTGGCTCACCAAGTATGTATCGGAAACCTCAGCAGTGGAACCAGACCAGACCATATGGTAGCAGTAGAACCAGAACCCAGAACCAGAGTTGTGACCAGAGTTGTGACCCAGACAGAGGCATTGGACCCCGCCGTAACCAGCGATTGCATCAGAGCTAACGAATGCTCTCAGACAGTTTAACCCCTCGCAGCCCTGAGCCGAGCATGGCTCAGGGCTTGAGCAAACTCAGTGCAATGCAATGAGGCACAGAAGCCAGAGTTCTCTCATTGGGATGAAAGAACAACTCTCTCTTTATTCAGTTTTGTTCAGACATTTATACATCTCAGTGTTCAAGAGATCACTCCACTTTATTTCAGCCTATCACAGCAATGTATACCAAAGACGTCATATTTTGCCCAACTTGTTAGCATAACTTTGTTGACACAGCCGCATGCGCTGCTCTGGTCAGCGCGACACGGGAGAAGACGCCCCGAACCATAACAGTCCCTCCTCAAAGGTGGCTTGTCCACCTTTGCACTACAAAGACGTCTTGTGTCTTCCGATGTCTTCTGTCTTCTGAAGTCTTCTTTCTTTCATCTTTGTCCGTGAGGAGCCAGAGCCCCGGACCGTTCCATCACCCCATCACCAGCCACTCCCCTCCACTCCAGCCAGTTGGTCCTGAGCAAAGGCAACCATCAATTAGTACAAGTTCATCATTAGGCACCCTACCCTAGTTAGACTATAGAGTGTGAGTGTCTTCCCCACGTTGTGTCAATTAGTGATGAACTTCCCCATTATCAATGCAAATTGGAAATGTTTAAATATAGGTAAGTGTAAGTAATTGGTCAATTTCATGTATAGCAAGTGTGTTATTGTTTATGAGCTATGTGCATGGTGTTTATCTGTATCGTGGGATGTCACTAGAATATTCATAAGGACGTGTTTCTCGTCCATGTGGAGACTAACTCTCCCTCCTCTGATACTCGGTGCTCCTCCACGGCGCATGGAGGCACCTCTCTCCTGATGGAAAAACAGATTCATCATTTATAATGGTTACTTTGGTGAGATTGTGCGCTAAAATATTTCAATATTTATCTTTTTAAGCGATGGGGACTGGTCATCAGGGCTTCTTGGGTTTTGGAAGGAGAAGTGATGTTAGGTGTGGCTTGGAGTGGTGATGGCTGAGAATAGAACAAAGATACATGTCTGAGTTTACCTCAATAAGTTGACTTATTTTATTTTTACATTTTTACATTAGCCATTACCATTACAATATATAAATGGCCATATGTTGACATTGTTATATTGTATGTATTGACAAACTCATAGTTATTGGCATTTAATCACATTTTTATCATTATCAAGATGTATTGCTGTAATCATAGCTGAAACGTATTCATTGCTTTAGTTTATTTATTTTATTTATTTATTTATTTATTTTTACTATTAAATTATTTTAAAAGATGCACTGGTGATTCATGCTCTCATTTCCTCCTCTTTTTTTTGTATAAATGACAGCATGAATGGCAACCATTATTGTATAATCACAGTTGCTGTGATGCACAGAACTAAAAGAAATCAATTATTAAAATAAATATTGACCAATTTATCAAAACAACAAAACAAACACAAATGTAAGTAACAAACAAATAGTATATTAATCCAAGGTTCTAAACGAGGATCTTCAAATATTGTAATTCACATGCTTAAGATTTCCAAGGGTAATTATCTTTCAAGTGTAAATTGGCAAATGATCCACCGCCTTATTGCTCACACAAGGTCAGATTCACCATCCCCCGAGGTCATTGGGCCAACCCTTGCTCCAAACCTCACGCCCTTGGCACCAGTCCCTCGTGAGCATCTAGACCACTCTCATGGACATTTGCAAAAACAAACAATTAGATCCAATACATATTGTTGTTGAGCGATGAATAAAGTAATCAATCAATCAATATTATGTATTCCATGTACAACTTTCAAAATGAGTTGCTAGCTTCCCCCCTCTGATCCTTCATAACTCCATTTCAGTGAGGGTGGAATATAGCAACTCTTAGGCATCAGGATTATTAGCAGTATTAATTCCATCTGTCCATAATGACCATGGACACATGTGTGTGCTTCATTTATGAAGCACACACACATAAATTTCAGTGTTATTGGAAACAACACATCAATAATCACATTACACTGGAGATCACCTCCGTCCGCCATCTTGTACATCTCTGCCTGTGGTGTGTTTTGAATCATTATTGACATAGTCTGCAATTTGATTACGTACTTTGTAGTGTTCTGTAGTCACGGTGGTATGCAGGCATTATGGACAAGATGACAGACAGGAAGGAATCCTCCAGGTCCTAATCGAATCACCTCCTATCGGTAGGTCAGAAGAACATCATTTAGTTGAAGCAGAACATATTTCTGGCAATAATTCGCTCGCTGTGAACAATTGTCTCTCTGGGGTAATGTGCGTGCACTTATCATTCACACAAATTGACAAATGGGTGCTGTCTGTTAGTGTTTTCCAGGGCTGTAGTGCCCTTGGGGTGGGTCATGGTGGAGCACAGACCTCAGATACCAGTTACCGCTGTACCCTCCATTCCGTAGCTGGAGTAGCACTGTGTCATTGACATCTAGACATGCAAGGAACACCCTGCACTTCTGGTGTTATCAGTCGATGCAGTCACGCCCCACTCCTGGTGCAGTCATCAGTGGCTCGGCAGAGCAAGCTGGATGAGTTGTAGCTCACACGTCCTTCCTCCAGCATCGTCTTGTTGTCTCGCAGATGTGTCCGTCGCTTTGGCCAGACTGCCCCTCGAAGGTCACAGTGAGGGTGGATGCAGATAGCACAGCAGCATGGTCAGCAGTGGCCCAGCTTGAAGTCTTGGCGGTGTTGTCTCAGGGCCAGAAGCGTCTGGTCACTCTCAAGACTGTGACATCCACAGGTGAATAGGTCAGGTGTTGTTGACCAAGGTGACTTGCTGGCGATCGGGGAGACGGGGTACGTCTTACTCTGGATCTCTTGTGGTGCAAGTTGCAAGCACCGCCATCAGACGTCAGCCGGGCAGTTGGCGCACAGTTGGTGATGTGCTGAAGTCCTCTTCTCTCCCCAACGAGGGCGGATGTAGCATCCGCCAGGCGTTACCATCCACCGGTAGACCCTGATGTTTCTGTTGGTCTTCTTCTTTGGTTGCTGGGGATGCTGGTCTCTGTGGGGTAGATATGTTGTTGTCATCCACCTCATTCATGGGTTAGGGGTCATGAGGCTGCCCCAGTCCAGACATCTCTGCCATCTTGGTTTGTGGGCCTGGCTTTTCTTCTGGGATGTGAGTCACTGTAAAATCTGTTGTCAAACATTCTTTGCATAGCCAGCCAAAAGTGTGAACAGTGTATATGTAACAGTGGTGTAAAGTGTGAAAGTGTAGGTGATATTGCAGTATCCATTTTGGTTTGGGAATGTGAAACATTGTCTATTGATAAAATAACTGAATGAGTGAACAGTGAATAGTATGTTCAGCTAATATGTTTTACAAAAGTAGAGTGCAGTTTTTCTTATTTCTTTTTTTAAGCGAGTAAAATATTTCCGTCCATATGTAGTGTGCAGAGATGGTCAGTAACGCATTCAATTTACTCTGTTACAATTTTTGTTACAATTTTTGTGCACTTCAAGTTACTTTCTACTTTGACTCGAGTAAATTTTAGGTAAAAAAAATACTTTTTACTGACATGTCAGCAATTCGCTACTCGTTACATTAACTTGGCCTTTAGCGTCACCCGTTGGGAACTGTTGGCACATATGTTGACGTCATCTCTCTCTCTCTCCTCTCTCTTGGGCGCTCTCTCTCTCGGGCTCTCAGTCTCGGGCGCTTTCTCTCTTTCTCTCTCTCTCTCTCTTGGTCTCTCTCTCTCTCTTGGGCTCTCTCTCTTTTTTACTGAAAGTTACTCAGTACTTTCGCTACTTAAGTAACTCTTTGGATGAGTCCTCTTTACTTTTACTTGAGTAATATTTTGCTGAGATAACAATACTTTTACCTGAGTAATTTTCATGGCTACTTTGCCCATATCTGGTTGTGTGTGCCCAGAGCCATTATACTCCCAAGACATAATTGTTGTTGCCAGGGATCGTACTCTGTGGTTAATGTAACGGATGTGAAACTGTCTTATTCAAATTAGGATACACAGTGATTGGCTGCAGCCAACTACCATAGGCAATCAATTGGTATATTCACAGCTCTACCGCATACCATGCTGCTTTGCGTGATTTCCCAGCTCCCGTCATGCAATGTGATTTCCGTTGTAGCGTGATTGTGTGTGTAGTTATCCCGCTGCACCCCCTGGTGGTAATTTTACACCCATTAAACTAGCTCATTATGGAACCGTCTGGCATGTTACATTAGAGGAGAGGAATGTTAAATGAATTGAACTGCCATAAGTGAATTTTACCTTATTGCTGAGAATGCTCCACGTCTGACATCATGTCTCTCTCCATGCAGGGTAAAACTGGCCCTGCCGGACTCCCAGGGAAAGCCGTAAGTTGCATTGACTTCTTTTCTATGTTATCAAAATACTGATCAACCTTCCCCTATGCACATATTGTATTGTTTTGCATTTAATTAAGCATACTAATACATCAAAACCATAGACTGGATATAAAAATGGACACCGCATTCGTTTTGATGTCCGTGCCTACTTCCGGGTTGGTATGGGCCTCAGGCTGGTGGAGCCTGGTCTGAGAAAACTGAGGAATTCCAATACAAATATTCTCTTAGCAGCCTGTTTTAGCCTATTTTTTAAAAAATCTTTTTATTGAGGAACTTCAGATTCATGAATAGCAGCATACAAAATGTACATTCAGTTCCCTTTTTTTACAGTCCCTATATAATTTTTAAAAAAGAAAGAGAAGGAGAGCAAATGTAAAAAAAAAAAAAAAAAGAGTAAAAGAGGACACTCCTCCCCTCTAGCAGAATAAGTCCTCTGGCTAACAGAGTGACAAACTTGAAGACTCTATTAAGCGCTTCAAAGGGAAGTATATCTTAGAGAATTTTGAATTTGTTTAATGAACTAGATTACTTTACATTGAATTAGGCCGTGTCTTGCACAGATTGACGATTTGTGTGTCGTCCGGGGGTCCCGAGCCCAAGATTCCTCAGATAAGGATTGCCCCAACTGCTGTTCCCATTTGTATTTAAAGACCAAGAGCAAACATTCTCTAAAATCAAGGCATACATCCTAAAAATTAGGTGTTTCTTATTCCAGTCTAGTTTGAGGAGAGAATCCATGAGGGTGTTGGGCGGTACAGTAGGCAACTATGGATTATGTTGTTTAATGAAGTGCCTAACTTGGAAAAATCTAAAAAGATGGGATTTCAGAAGTTCCTAAACTCAGAGGTTAGGTCAGCGAAAGATTTGAAGATCCATTGTGCATACAAATGGTCAAGTCTTAATAGTCCCAATTCAGCCCATGTTTCAAATCCCCTGCCATGGTGTGCTGCCCCAAAGAAGTGGTGTTCAAATATAGGATATTGATTTGAAGGGATATGCAGACCATACTCTCGTTGAAATTGGGTTAATATCTTAATTGTGTTGGTCACCACTGGACTGGAAAAGCAGTCCCCAGCTCCCAGTGGTAGGGCTGCACAGATTAGCGAGTGTAGTGAAATCCCTAATATAACCCAAGCAGGTTTGTCCCTAGCGGCACTGGGTATAATGTCCATCCAGTAAAGCATTTCAATAGGTTGCAAGCCCAGTAATACCTTAGAGAGTTAGGGAGGGCTATTCCTCCAAGGCACTTGGGAAGCTGCAAGAAGTCTTTTTTGATGCGCGGTGGTTTTCCGTTCCACAGAAATGTACTGCAAGTTTGATCTAATGATTTGAAAAAGTTTTTTTTTATGAGAATAGGGTAGTGGGAGAACAAATACAAAAATTGAGGACGATCATTTTAATTACATTAACTCTGCCAGCTAGAGATAGTGGCAGGTGAATCCATCTAGCAAAGTCTGCTTTACATTTACTCAGCAAGGGAAGAAAATTAGCAACGCTCAGCTGCATATTTGAATGGGAAGAGCGATCAGGGCAGTGTTCTTGCCAGGGGATTGATAGGAAGAAGTTCTCTATTTGTTAAATTTAGTTTGTAACCCAAGAAGACTCCAAATTTCTCAAAAATATCTAGCACCACGGGGGTTTGACAAGGTTTGAAAAGGTCATCCGCATACAGGGATACCTTATGCACCTCGCCAATCGCCAAAGGTCGCTATGGCCAAAGCAAAAATAAGGGGTGAAAGAGGGCAGCCTTGGCGCGTGCATCAGTGTAAAGAAAAAGGTGGTGACCTCACTCGATTAGTGCAAATAGAAGTAGATGGGTCTGTTTATAAAAGTTTATCCCATCTAATAAATTCGGCTGGGAACCCAAATTTGCCAAGAACCTGGAATAAGTATTCCCATTCAATCAAAAATGATCAAAAGCTTTTTCCGCATCTAGCGAAACAACAACTTCGGGGAAGGTATGGTCAGGAGTGGCAATTATACTTATAGACTGCCTGCCCAACATAAACCCTCTCCGGTCTGTTGAAATCACCTCTAGAATAACACTTAGTAGGCGAAGCGCCATGACTTTAGCCAAAATCTTTAAATCAACATTCAAATGGGTCCGTAGCTACTACATTGTGTGGGATGTTTGCCCTCTTTTAAATTAAGTGTAATATTAGCAGGAAGGCATCCAGATTCAAAGGCCTCGTTATACGTGTTTGTAAGTGCCTGAACAGTGTTCAGTGGGAGAGCTTTAAAAAACTCTGTTGAATATCCATTAGGCCTGGGTGATTTTTGTCCTGCGAGTAGTTTAATCGCTGAGAGCACCTCCATGGTTGTAATTGAAAGTCCTAGATTCTCAGCATAACTCGGAACCAACTCGGGGAAGGCAACATGTGCGAGTGGGTCATTATGATCCCAGAAGGAAAGGGGACATTGGGAGCGATATAACTCGGAATATTTATTCCTGAAAACATTATTAATATCTTGGGGGCAGGTGGTGTACTCACCCAGGCCACTCAGAATTTTGGGGATCCACCTCAAAGAGGCCAATGCACCTGTTGGGCCAGCAAGTGCCCCGCTTTGTCGCCTGATTCAAAAAAGCGTTGTTTTAACCGAAGTAGCATCTTGTGCACCTTCGATGTGGCAATGAGGTCATATTTTGATTGTAGATTGACTTGTTCGTTGTAAAGGGCTGGCGATGGGGAGACAGCATAATGTGCATCTAATTTGGTCATAGAGTCTGTGATTAATTTTAGCTCCCGTCTCTCATCTTTGTGGAGATTGTCTGAGAAAGAGATAATATTTCCACGTAGTACAACTTTGAATGTCTCCCACACTAAGGCTCTAGAGATCGTTGCTGTGTCATTAAACTAAAAGAAATTATTAATATGCTCGCTCATATAGTTGCAAAAGTTTGGGGTCATACATAAAAATGCATCGAACCGCCATTGTCTACAAGGTGCTTTTATATTGGGCAAGGTTAAGTCGAGAGACGTTGGGGCATGGTCAGAGAATACAAAACTGCAATTTTCAGGGTTAGTGGTATTGGAAAGTAACCAGTCATCTACAAGGAAGAAATCTTTGCGTGAGTATAAATGATGCACCTGCAAATAATAACAGTAAGCCCTTGTCGATGGGGCCTAGTCTATTCATATACGTGTCCAGAGCTAAAGCAGACTTAGAAGTTGGAACTGGTCTATCAGATGATCCTCCCAGTTTGGGGCGTAAACACATGCTATTGTAATAGGACGGCCACCAAGCCTTCCGGAAATAATCATAAATCTACCATTAGTGTCTGTAGTACATTGATCTAATTCAAAGGGTATGTTTTTACGCACCTCTTGCAGAGAACCTTGAGTGAAACACCTTTTCAACCAAAGACCTTTTGCGTCGCATGCAGTCAGAATTTGCGAGGTGCGTCTTGAGGCTTGTTAGAACCCGATGAAATTTTGTTTCTTTGTTAATCCCCCGCACATTCCAAGATATGAACCTCAGTCGTCTATCCCCACTCATGGAGCAAAATTGGTAGATTATCACCCACTTGCCCCCCAATGCCGAAAGAAGTCAGAATAAAAAAAAAACAAAAAAAGAAAGTAATAAACAAAGAAGCAAGAAACACACAAACTCACAATAAAAAGAGTGAGCAAAGTGCAAGAGAGAAAACAAAGAACCCCTGGTGTTCATGCACATCACTAACCCTCCCTGTGATATAGTTCATTTTGTCCTCTATGTCCACCTTTTAGACAGATATTATATTATTGTTTCATTGTATCCACTGTGAGGCATATTGTGACACCTGTCTGTGAAAAGCGGTATATGAATACATTTTATTCCTTTTTTTTACTTACATTTACATTGGAAGATGTGATATTCCTTACTGTGTGAGTTAAATATAATGCATGGCTTATTTATACAAGTAGAATTCTACCTAGGTGTAGTAGCTATGTAAATTTTTTTTTGTATCTTAAATTTGCTTTTTCATAATCTCTACTATAAGTGAATGCCTAGTTTTCTGGAATATTCTTATGTTTCATTTATATTTTCAATTGTCTCACTCCCCTCAGCCAAGTTGCATGTGACGTCACGGTCTGGCGGCAGCGGCCAAGCTACCAGTGCGCTGGTTCCAAAATGGCCGCCGCGGCCATGCCGCGATGTCACTGGTGTAACAGTGCGATTGTACTGCTGAGATGTGAGCTGTAACACACATTGGCTGTGTCCGAAATCGCTCCCTATCCCCCATAAAGTGCACTATATGGGGCGCACGCCATTTTGTAGGGGTGTCCGAATTCTCCATGTACCCTACATAGTGCACTGAAAATATCCCACAATGCACCGGAAAAAGTAGTGAGCATCGGATGTACTCTGGAGTAGACGAAGCAATACAACCCATTGCATTGCGAGACGTTTTTAAAATGACCTAAATATTTTTTTTTAAATGCCACGGTAGGAGTAAATAGCGTTCGACTGTGGCAAATAGTTATAAATGTAAGTACTTTTGACTTTTTTCTGATTATTGTTTAATTTTATAATTATATTTTTTATAATTATATTTTATTATAATTTTGACGGCACCAACTCTAGTGTCTGAAATCTCGGCTGTTGCTGTTGAGCGCGCTCTATGAGTGAGTGCACTATATGGGGGGTAGGGAGTAGGGGATAGGAACACAGCTCTTCTCTTTGTGATTCGTAAATGTCATCTGCAGGGCCCCAAGGGGAAAGCAGGACTTCCAGGGGGCCCAGGAAGCCCGGGGCTGCCAGGACTTCCAGGAGTGGATGTAAGTATTTTTAATAAAAAGACCTTTGTCTCACCAGACGGGGGCTTTTAAAACCTCAGATGTTTAGTTTGCAGAGATGGCAAGTAACAAAGAACAAATACTTAAGTACTGTACTTAAGAAGTTTTTTTTCATTTATCTGTACTTTTAGAAGTAAATTTTTCTCTATCTGTACTCCTACTCCTTACTTTTCTCAAAACTGTCTCCTTACTTTTTTTGCACACCGATGGTAGGTGGTAGGGATATGTATAGTGTGAATGAGCCAGTAGGGGGCAGTAATGCCAACAGATGTTAATTTCAATGTTCGACAGTGGGATTTATGAACCTTAAGTGAAGTAAGTTAGGCTAGGTTTTTAACAATTTATTCAAACATTAAAGTATTGTAAAACTGGCATTTTACTTTACTACTTTCAAAAATACCTTTTGAGTACGTTTCTGAGCCTGTACTTTTAACTCTACTCGAGTAGATATTTGGATCAGTACTTCGTAGTCGTACTCGAGTTGTTTTTTCACAAATGTATTTTACTCTGACTTAGGTAAGAGATATGGGTACTTTTGCCTTCTCTGGAAGGCGTTGATAGGCTCCTTCTATTTTATGATTAATAATGGATAAGGCTCCTCAAACTTGGTATGCATATACAGGCAGACCCGCCAGAGGTGTCCACGGAGCTTGGGATCAATCACCCTTTTTAAAATCGGGAGTTATTAATTAATTCATTTATTTATCATTAATAAGGTATAATGCGCCGAGGCGCTGATAGGCTCCTCAAAACGACTTCAAACTTGAAGTCGGAGCCTAACGCCTTCCGGCGGCTTTAAAAGGAGCGTCGCCCCATCAAACCCTATCTGCGTTTTTTCGGTCTTTAGTCGCACCCCATGCACAACGACTTGCCAGTCTGCCTGGCAGCGCCTTAAGAGAAATTCCTTATGCCAAGAGGCAGCATGGCGGTGCGGTGTTAACACTGCTGCCTCATAGCCAGAAGGTCCTGGGTTCAAATCCCAACCCAGGTCTTTTCTGTGTGGACTGTACATGTTCTCCCCGTGTCTGCGTGGATTTCCTCCTGGCACTCCAGTTATAATAATAATAATAAAGATTTTATTTCTAAGGCGCCTTTCAGGACACTCAAGGTCGCCGTACAAGATAATAAAATAATAATATAAAATACAAAATACAAAAAATACAATATAAGACAATACATTTAAAAATTTACAATTTAAAAAAGTCAGGTAAGTCCAGTGGGGTAGGGCAGTGGCTAGATCTTCTCTAGAGACGGTCTAGAATGGAGAAGTAAGGCGCCTCCTTCCCTCCACTAGCCTGGGTGTACACCTTGGGCAAGTGTTAGCACACCCCTAGCCTCCCTCTATCAGGGTTACGATAGCCCGCATCGTCAGCCAGGCCAGCGGATGTGGTAGTATTTGAGCCAAACAAATTTATGATGAGTCAGCTACAGACACAGAGATCTATGCTAGGATCGGTGCCCGGAAGCGCCGCGCGACGTCCTCGCCCGAACGTTGTGTCAAATCTGCAAGGGTTACCAGGCAGTGGGGG
>OMKY01118333.1:8622-23672 GCA_900302395.1 Bregmaceros cantori | reverse complement strand
CTTGGTTTGGTTTTGTTTAGTTGTTCATTTCATGTCACAAATCCTGAGTTGCATTTTATGAATCATGCATTGCTTTGTCAATTATGCCCACAGGGCTTTGACATCTTGATCAAGGCAAATAAACGTCTGCCAGATTCAAAGAGGAGTCTTTCTTCACTTATCTAACGCCCCCTACCGATCTGCATCATCTTGCGCAGCTTGAACAGGTTGCCAGTGATGAGGTAAAGGAAGGTGAGCTTGTCAAAGTTCTTGGTGCGCTGGTAGCACATCTCCACCACCTGGTGGTGACCCTGCAGCAGCGCAGCCTCGCCCAGGCGCTCCCAGCAACTGCGATCGTCCAACGCCTTGGCCGCCTCGAGCGCTACCTAATGGTCAACACAGGAAACGATTTTTATACGAATTATAAAAATTAACCATCTTGTTCTTCAAGAAATCAAATTAGTCTTCTCGACATCGTAATGAGCATCGGACATTGTGAAAACATACAAATAAGAAAAATAAACAGCCAACAACATAAAGCACTTAAGGGTTAATCCTCGCCTTATCCATCACACCCTCCCTTATACGACGGCGCGAAGATTTGTTAATATTCATTCTTTCCTCTCACCCAGTTGTTTGCAGGAGTGCAAATGTGTACTGACCTCAATATTGCCACACTCCAGAGCGAGACTGAAGCGCGTCTTTTCGTCCTTGACGAAGTGCAGCGCCACCTCAGGGTAGCCCTTCTTCTGAAGGTAGGCGATGATCGACTGGCCTACCAGTTTGGCGTTGCGCACCATGTGCAGCACCTGGTCAGGGCACAAGGGGACAGAAGAGACTCAATCGGGCTAATCGCGCAGCTTTGAAGGAATAGTAATGTTTTGGATGTGCCGAAATGTACTCACATTGATGGTGGAAACAGGCAAAATAGTGGGCTGTGATTGATTTGATGGTATCCACTATGAAAAGTTTTAGAGCTGCAACTAACAATTATTTTGATAATCGATTAATCGACCATCTTCTCTGACGATTCATCGATTAATCTGTTTTTTTTTAATCGGAACATTTGTATTTTCGGAACAAATTTTTTTTTTGTGCCTCATTCAGAGCTTTATTTAGGATTGACTGGAAGAAGGGGGAGGGGACATGCAGTAAAGATGCCGGGGAGGGGTAGCGAACCCACGATTCTGTGGTCAGACATTGAGCATTTGTGCGCTTCGCAGTTTACTCACTCTTAACAGACTGAGCTACTGCAGCACATTAAAACGTAGCGATTGTTAACCTGAAATATTGTTGATATTGCAAACGTTAAACAACATATCCAACACATTTAAACAGAGGAGTGACCAAACAAGGAAACGATTAAACGCTGTCGATTAATCGATTATGAAATTAGTTGCCGATTAATTCAATAATCGATTATCATCGATTAATTGATCAGTTGCAGCTCTAAAAAGTATGTTGCACAGCTTATTTGCCATTAGCTTGTTTAAAACAAATTTGTTTAAAAGCACAGATGTTCGTCAAAAGGGTGCAATAATTAAGTCGACTAGTCGTTGAGTAATCAATTATGAAATTAACCAACTTCTATTTCAAAAATCACTTGCCAAGGGATTGAATCGTTATTGTCAGCAGTTTTGTGCAGACACTACCCCATATTTGTCCCAGAAATGTGATATTAATGAATAATTTCAGAAAAAAAAATGTATACATGTATTGAGTTAACATGCGTTAACTATAAAACGTTTCTTGCTGTACACAGGTTTGCTAAGAAGAACCAAAATTGCCTACATTTAAAGTTGACAAGGATAATCTGTGTGTCACTGTAAATTGTTTTAGGGCAAAAGTGTTGGTCGATTAATATTTTCAATACTCCGCAACTAATCAACTATTAAAATAATGGTTAGTTGCAGCCAGATATGGGCAGAGTAGCCATAAAAAATACTTAAGTAAAAGTATTGTTACCTCAGTAAAATATTACTCAAGTAAAAGTCAAAAGCAGTCATCCAAAGTTACAAGTAAAAGTCAAAAGGTACTCCACAAAAAATGGACTTAAGTAGTGAAAGTACTGAGTAACTTTCAGTAAAACAAATCTCTTTTCAAAATTTAATTCAATGCCTCCTCTTGATTTACAATCCCAGGAAATCACCCCGCTTTTCATATCCTCCTGGAAGGAGAGATATTAGAGAGAGAAGAGAAACCAAGAGAGAGAGCGAGAGAGAAAGACAGAGAGATAGATCGAGAGAGAGAGCGAGATATATGACGCCAACATATGTGCCGACAGTTCCCAAAGGCTGACATTTCAGTAAAAAGTTGTTTTTTTCATCTGAAATTTACTCAAGTAAAAGTAGAAAGTAGCTTGTGAAAAATGTACTCCAAAAGTAAAAAGTACACCAAAAAAATTCTAACAGAGTAAATGTAATGCATTACTGCCCATCTCTGGTTGCAGCCCTACTCCACAATAGTGCTGGTGTGCACACCTCTTCATATTTGCGGTTGACCAGCGCCAGCTTGAAGCGGTACTCTGTAGGATCGATGGTGAGGACGCGGGGGCGGCACTCTCGGTCCAGACAGTACACGCTGTTGCCTCGCACACGGGTCACGTAGATGGGCAGGTCAAGGGTGCGAATGATCCCGTGGTCCCTGGGAGCGGCATACGATTAAAACGTCAAAGCCGTGCCAGTAGGGGGGCAGGTTTTTTTTCTTCTTTAAATTCACCAAATCATTTGGACTATATGCCACACCCGAATTGGGAAGAATATTCCATTCAGGGTTTGTATATTATTACAACAGTGGCTTTTATTGACTTTCGCCATATTTTTTCCATGACAAGTATTCAAATTCCCAGATACAACTGCTCCCTAAACGCTGAATTAAGGGCGAATTCCATTCAGTAGATTAAATCAGAAATATTCCATGACCAATACATATGTTCCATTGGAAAACAAATTTCACTACTTTTCCAGTGGTCGGTTTTAATGGAATATGGGTTGCAATGAATGAATACTTCATTCCAGACTCATTGGTTCATATAAAACAAATTAAAAAGGAATGCAGAAATGTTGCAATACCGATACATCAACACACGTCGACCTACATACAAACATTTGTTCCGATGTTTCCACAGGCTAGAAGTATATCTTGTGTCACCCTGTTTTGTGTCTGTGAGTGCAATTGTCAAGCTCTTTTTTGACACTAGCAACTCCTACTTTTAAACATTTTTAGATTTTAATCAAACAATGGTTTCAGCTCTCGTGTGGGTTTGAAAGTGATTGATAAGCCAAATATTTTTATATTAAATTCTGATACATCACGATGACGAATTTGATATTGTACCAAATAGCGTTGACCGACTAGCAAACAAACTGGTAAAGACGCACCGTTCTATTGGATATTTACCCAGAAGTGAGTGCATATTTGATGTGGTTGGAGGTCGTGTAGAGGAACACTCCGCTCTCGTCCCAGGCTCCGCTCTTCACGCGGATGTTCTCGTGGATGCTGCACAGGCTCTCCAGCTTGCGGTTGCAGATCATGATGGCTGAAAATGTTTTAAAAGGACATTCACTAAAGTGTAGTGCATGCAATGCACCAACTACTGCAGTGCCACCTGTGGACAACATGTCTAGAGTTGAACCTTAAACTTTACTTTACTTTACTACGCCCTTAGTGCACTCTAGAACGTAGGGCGCTGGCCAGAGTTGGTAGAATTCCAGTGCCCTGAAAGTGGCTCGGATGATTCCTAAAAACGTTCATAAACCCAGTGCGTGAGAGGTGGACACTTGTCCTTGTAGCTAAAATAGCTTCATATCCGCTAACTTGTTGTAGTTCTGTTTGTAATCCATCCTACTGGCAGAATGCAAAGTTTGGAAATGTACGGTGCAAAGTACAAAACAGAGGTGTACTAAGCTGCGACAGAATGCACCAACAAGTCAATGACACAGCAACATACTGCCAAACACGTCAAGAGACATTTTAAAAATGTAGAAAATTAAAAAAAAAATCCTTAAAATGAGATAGCCTTTGTGTTCAGATGTCATTTGTGGGGAATATTTGGTGGACTTTTAACATCAGTGCAAATTTTAGAATTTAAAAGAATTCACTGAGAATTTGTAAACAGTACATTACAAATATGTGCATGATTTTTCATGACCTCCACAGAAACTGGATGTTTTAATTCTGCGACCTTTGCAGGTTTTAACAGATGAACACAGATCATTTTACAGATATTGTCAGCTCTCAGTCAGATCCTTACATTTGGCATAGCAGTCAATCAGAATGTTGGTCAATATGTGGACCCCACATTTTATAAATACGGATCAAGCCTCCGGTTTCAAATGCTCAAAAACGGACATAGAAGACACGTGAACAGGGAAGTACCGTGTTTGGCAAGCAGGGCGACGTGGCTGGTGTCGGCGCTCCACACCACGTACTTCACCTTGGAGATCTTCACGGTGGCCAGGGAGCGCTTCTGCTGCACGTCAAACAGCGTCACGCCGTCGGCGTCGCGCAGCAGCAGAGAGCCGGTGCCGGCGTAGAAGATCTCCTCGCAGCTCGGCACTTGGACCTTCTTGACGATCTCGTTCTTCAGGTTCTTGATCAAAAGCTGAGGCAGGAAAATCATGGTGATAAAAAAGGAAATGGAAGTTCAAAAGTAAAAAAAATATGTATCCGTCATGCATAAATCCTGAAATCAAGACTATTCAGATAAAATGAATAAAATAATAAAATGAATAGGATGAATATGTTGCGGTTTCTATTTAAAAAAACACATATTCAAAACCCTTGTTTTGAAGATGATTGATGGGAGATCGAAGATGTCCTTGTTCTTTATGGATGCGAGACATGGACTCAATGGAAAAAAAGCGGAAAATCGGTTGGATGGATACTTGTAATGCCGGTGAAACATCTCTTGGAAATGTCATATGTCACCAAAATAAATATATCTAAGGTGATATCCCTCCAGTCTCCAGTATTGTCAGGACCAGGAGAGTGCAATTTGCAGGTCCTTTTTTCGTTCCACTTCAGAATTAATTTCCTCGCTCATCTTATGAAAAGCAAATTCCATAGTATTCCATAACTGCTGGAGAGAGACTGTATAAACCATCATCTTTCCCGTGGTCAAACCATGATGATGAACACTCCTATCATGACAATGTGAAGTGCTACATTTACCGAGTGCATGCGATCCAGAACTGCAAATCTGTTCCTGGCGACCCAGACTGCCGTCAACCCAGATGAGCGCTTCCCTTCTGGAGCTGAATGGGACAGAAAGACAGACCGTAATCTGTAAGACCATGATTGGCCGAGTGGGTAGGAAGATCCTTAGGTATACTAAAAAAGTGTTGGGCCAAAGTCTGAGGTGGTTCTCTGGCCCAGGGAAGGGGAAAGTGGATGGTGCCTGCCCGGGCATGGGTGAGGTGGTTCCTATTGTAAGATGTGAGAAAGTGTGAATAATTGAGCTGGTACCATCAGGGTTCTGGGAGTCTGTGTCTTTGGGAATGGAGTAGAGGTCGTAGGTGCTGTTCTCCAGGTTGGTTGCCCTCTATAACACACAAGACGAGATCCAGCAAAGACACACCACTTCAAAAGAGGCCAGCTGTCATATAATTTGATATGTCCTATCCCTAAAGTACGAAATATTTAGTCAATGGTATTTCAGCCTGCAACTCGACTCCAAGCAATTTTCAAATGGTTTTAGAAAAATAATGACAACATTAGCATCTTCATATATCCAACCACAGGTAAGAATCGATGGAACTCACATGAACCCCTCAGTTAGTGGAAACAACACTTGGACTTTAACATTGGGCAGCCGCAATGGAAGAACAACCTCAGTGTGTGTTTGCATATGTGATATTAAAAATGCTTACACTGTTATTACGATATAGGTATTACGACATATAGGTATTACGACAATAAAAATGTAATTCACCAGAAGCCTCTATATTTCAGTTATATTTGAAGTGCTCGTGTCATAATTCCTCAAGTAATATGCTTAAGAATCTTGGTGCGGTCGCTTGCAGGCCTTCATAACCCCAGTTTAAAGGCCGGTTTTACCTTCACAACCCACCAAGCCTACTGTTTGAGGATGTGCTCACCGTGCAAAGCAGGACAGCATTCTCCGCGGGGTTGTAGGACATGCTGAACACCGGGAACTTGGAGCCACTGTAAATGCAAATACCGATAAGCACGGAATGCGGGGAAAAAACAAAAACAAACTATAGGACTGACACATGTCCACATTCACACAAAGGGAATTTATTTTTCCTGTATAATTTTACGTTGATGGCCTTGGGAATTGGTCGCTTGCTCAAAAAACTAAATCAGAAAACAAAAACCTCATTAATGAACACATTTTTAAAGGTCAATGAGCCAAACAACTTGTCTCTCACCAAGCCATTATACAAAAGATGTATGAAACGAGAACATTTTAATTTGATTGTGAAACTAAAAGCAACAGCAAAACCGGTGAAATAGTCACCGTGTTAGCAATTATCTCTGCGGTCTCTAGCTAGATTCAGAGTGATACCTAACATTCATTGTATTACCTTGTTTAAAATAATTTAATTAGAACGGTTATTGAAATAAAGTTTGATAAATATTTGAATAAAGGTTGATATGGGGGTGATCGTGAAATTAAATGTAATTATGGTGCATGTTCAAATGATTTATGAGTGGGTATTGAAATATGGATATTGGTCCCTGGAGCGGTGGTGGATGCGTGTCAACGTAACATTTTACCGTTATTCTTCACATCATTAACGCACACCTGCGCAGCTGCATGACGGCGGTGTCCTTGCTGCTGTTGAAATCTAGCTGCCGGAGAAAGCGGTCCTTGACGTAGTACAGCATGTTGGCATAGACTGCGTACGCCGGGCGCTCCCTTTCCAGCTTGAACACCAGCATGCCGCTGTCGTGTCCTGCGGATTAAAACAGCGCTGAAGTCAGGGCCAACCTTAAAACTAATTACAGAACTAGAAGCACTCAGAGATTGCAAACCTACAGCGTAGTGGTACAAAAAAAAAGTACTTTTAGTTCTAGCAATATGTGTGGCAACCTATTACCAATGCTTGTAGAGTAGTAGCCTCGCGAGCGCAGGAGACACGGCCACGCGTGACGTCACTACGGAGAACGGGGAACGTTCACCCGTTAATAATAATGAAGTATGCCTGTTATGTTACTTATAGGCTACAGAAATGCACCAACATTTAATCGCTTCTTTCTTTCGTCATTTCCAACAACTCTGCAAAATTTCACCCAGATCTGTGCTCAATTTTTTCAGTTATCCAGGGGACAAACCAACAGGACCAAAAACATAAAAAATGTCTGAAGTGTATGAATGAGCAAGCCAAGTTATCTGTGCTGGCTAGATGCAACGGCCAGCAGCTCCCCAACATCATCCCACTTACCAGCAGCAAAGAGATTGAGGTTGGGGTGGGCTCCTAGGACCCAGAAGCGGTCGTGATCGCGGCGGAACGTCTGCACACCCGTCCTTTTGGACATGTCCCACACGCGGATGCTCTTGTCCTCAGAGTTGGACAGGATGAGCTCTTGGCTCGGGTGGAAAACGGCACACGACACGTTGTTGTAGTGCCCGCGGCACGTGTCCAGCTCCCAAGCCTTGGACTCTGTTTAAAAAAAAAAAACACATCAGTGAACAACAGGGCTACTTAGGATGACCACAACAACTGGCATCTCTTTCACAGCCAAACATTTTCACAGTTTGCAGTGGTTTTTAAAAAGGAGCTAAACTAAACACAGTGGTTGAAAATAAAACTGGTTTTGGATGGTAGAGCAGGTTGTGATTTTGTCAATTTTCTTAAAATAGAAAAATGCAATTTCATCAGCAAAACAGCAAAAAGAATTGTAAGATTGCCACATTTTATACCAGACCAAAATTGACCAACATTTTAAAACCAGTTGTGACAGAACACGCTGAAGCATGGCAGGAAGATGTTAAAGCTCACCGTTCATCCTCCAGATCTTGACCTGCCGGTCGTCTGCACCGGACACGATCAGCGGCATAGTGGGATGGAACGCTGCCCAGTTAACACCACGATCATGGCCCTAGACACACAAAGCCAAAACAATTAAGATATCCTAAATGCCAGAATGTGACTGTAAATTCCAGCTAGGTAATGGAATCGAATGATTTATTTTTTTTTAAAGTGGGGGGGAAATCAAAAGAATCAGTTGACTATGAATCGTGACAGAAGAATTCTAAAGATTTTAATTTACCCATATCGTCAGAAAGAGGTACAGAAAATATCGACTACATTTTAAAAGTAACATCTTAAAATATGGAGCCACGTGCTGCCCAGTAGCTCAGTTGGTTGGGCAGAGCGCTGGAGAGCACACATATGCCTCAATGGGCGGGGGGTTGGTGGTTAGAGTCTCGCCACCAACGTATTTCCCGCATGTGTGCCCCTCATCTTCACCCGTTTCCGCTAACCCTAATAAACACAACTTGGAAAAAACAGCCTGAATGGGCTGGAAAAAAACATTTAAAAAAATGGGGCCATGAATCTACTAAGGATATTTTATGACGTAGAAATCAGATGGCAGGATCATAGACTTGTGGATGTGGACACACCCATTTTCACTGACCTGCTTGAAGCCAGTTTTTTTTTCTCCACATGGAAAGGACATGGGCAGGACACTGCATAACGCGCTGCCCGTTGCAAGACCATAGCTTCAGCCATGCGGAGGAGTGTACCTGCCTGCTGTGCAACTTTTTGAAGCCTCAATATGCACATAACTCGCAACACCTGATGGCTGGGAGACTCCGAGCCACCCAGCGGTCATACTTCCAAGAAAACTCATCACTAGCGCCACCACCCAGAACGAACTCACCTCCAACACATGCTTGACCACGGCGTCCGAGGCACCAAACAGGTCCACGCCCGAGATGCCACGGACATCGTTCTCAACAGCCCCGGGGGACAGGTTCTTCTTCCTCAGACCTGACCAACAGCCATGGCACCAGAGCAAACACAAATATGGCACGCAACAAAAAAAAAAAAGAAGAAGGACCAACCGAGGGAGGAGAGGAACAGAGGACTATGGTTAGCTGGGAACATCTGGAACATCTGGGAAACGCAGCAAATATCCATCAGCACAGCAGACACGATGCAGAGAAACTCAAATACCAACACTCATGGAGGGCTGCATTGACGACTTCTGCCCAACAGCAATCAAGTTGTCCCAATGATTGGGGGGAAGGGGGGGGGGTCATTACCAAAGCATAATAATTTAACGTCAAATAATCAGTTTGTTCAGTCAAAGTAATACGTAATATACAGAAAATACAGAAAATTCATTTGGTGCATGATGTAATATTTAAAAGGCATAACAATGTTGCTTGTCGTAAAGCCTACATTAATATGAATTTATTTTTATTTTCATTGCGGGTTAGTAACAAAAACAAGTTTGCGAAGTCGTTGGTCGTTAATGGTAAATTGAACAAAAGCAGTAATGGGAACTAATATGCAGCCGGGGATGTTTCCGGGGGGGGATGGAATCAGGGAGGGACACAGGAAGATGGAATATGATGGATCTGAATTTGATGGAGGGGATGGGTGTGCACTGTGCAGTTGGCAGCTAGGGGTGGTAAAGAGAAGCTCTGGATAGGGCGCCGATTTTGGTGGTGTGATTGTTGTTTGGAAATGGTTTAATGGGAAAAAGGATCCATGCTTGGTAGACACAGTATTAACTAAAAGGCAATGAAGAAGATTCAAGTTGTCGGGATTCATGCATCAGTCCAACAAGGCATGCTTAAAAATGTATTGTGCTGATATGAATTCTGTAGTTCAATTAACTGTTATGGAGTCAGTTATGAAGATAAGATAAAAAGTGGGCCTTGGTAATAGATTACATAATTTCAATTAATGAAAATACATTGGCTATAAGACAACTTAAAATATAAATGTAGTCTTCTGTAAAATGTCTTTTGACTAGTTGCCTATGCATTTGGAGATTATATTTGGCCGTCAAAGATTTGAGAGTACTTCGTTGGATTTTCCTTAGCAACTGAAATTTTGAGTCAAGCCGTTCATTCACTGTAATTTTTTTTGTTGCCGTTTTCTCCGTTTATTGACAGTGTTAGTGTGAAAGGGTGACGAGAGAGTGGGGAGGAGTGGACGTGCAGTATATGACTAAGGGGAAGCGATCTCAAGGCACTGGGTGTGCTGCGATCTAAGCCACAGCGACAAGACTATGTATGGGGCGGGCTTGGAGCAGCAGTAAAAGCCGCTGTGCCACGGGGCCAGCCCTGATTCGCTGTACCGGTAATTTTTGACCAGCTCAAGGCTATTGGCCTGCAA
Source organism: Bregmaceros cantori (assembly GCA_900302395.1). Classification (NCBI taxonomy): domain Eukaryota; kingdom Metazoa; phylum Chordata; class Actinopteri; order Gadiformes; family Bregmacerotidae; genus Bregmaceros; species Bregmaceros cantori. The sequence goes on along the minus strand of OMKY01118333.1, from coordinate 13,371 downwards.
TGCATTCTGGGGTGTACTAAAATAGAATTTTAAAGAACTGCATTTTTTGAGAGGTTAAAAAGCCAAATGAAATAAAAAGACTTCCAAGTCTCTTCGTTCTATTTCCAGCGAGATGTAAACTTGAAATGCATTGCTATAATTGAAATTATCTTTACCAAGTTAGTTTGTGCACTGCCAGTGCATTCTACTAGAAGATCGTTTGGTGACACTAGAAAAGTTATTTAATTTGGTTAGTTGTTACCTGGTTACTTTGAAGTGTATTCATGGAGACATGAATAGCATAGCTAGGCAATGGGCATGCAAGGAGACACAAACATCACGGCTACATCAAGATGAGTTAAAGGTCATTCCTATTGAAAAGTGAAAGTTAAACAACTTCATGGGAGGATTGAATGTGATGCGATTCACATGCTGGTTATTGAGAGCCTCATGCAATATCACACAGCACGGCTATGCAGTTTCCCGTTGCAGGGATCATTTCTGTGCAATTGTGCATAGACCAACACAGTGTAAAGAACATGTTCTATGAGTTGGGTGTAATGGGTATACTTGCATGGCCACTAATCCAAGGCTTCAAGTCCCGTGAAAACCAGAGTAGGTACACTACAGTAACGTAATTTCTGAAAAATACAATCCTGATTTTCAACTCTGAAAAAGCAATTTCAGATTTGTTTTTTTGAAGAAAAAACACATCAAAATAAAATAATTGTATCACTCAAAAATATATGTTCTCCATTTCAAATCAAAACTGCGCCCCTTCTGAGAATGAAGTACATAGACCTCACTAATGGGCATGCGGTTAAAATACTTTTATAAATACATACAAGTTCATGAATTATATTAAATATATCCGAATACATCCAAATATCAAATTCTAATTAACAACCAGCAAAACAACAGTAACTCATTGTGTTGCTGAACTGAATCTGTTACTACAACATTTGAGGTACCACAATTATCCTGGAAAGCATTAAAATCCAATTTGATGATTTAAATATGTAATGGCATACGACGTATCAAAAGGGTGTGACCTGCAGTTAGCTCTACATTCTCTGACAAGGCCTTTAATAATTTCGGACACGTGAGCATGGAGCCAAGAATGAGGACCATAAGCAAGTACACACCCTGGATAAAATAAGAAGTTAGTAGGCAACAACAAAGGGCAAAGGTAAAGGCAGAAACAGAGTGGAGAGAGAGAGTGTTAGCAAATTCTCACAGTCCATAGGAGGGGTTGTTTACCAGCAGACCATAGACATTAAAAAGGCATGCAAAAGGCACAACAAAATACACCCCTCGCAAATTCACTGGTGCATTAACACAAATAGTAGCCGTCGAAAATGACAGCATTAGTCTTTCATGGTGCGGAAATGCCCAATGTGTAGTATTTGAATGCTTTCACGTAATTTCTTTAAATGTTAATCGTTTAATATTGGTTATTACCTCGGAGATTGGTGGTATTGATTTTGGAGTGCAGGTTTCAAGAGTTTGCCTTTTTCCTTTGCATTTTCAAGATCCAAATCGGAACGGGACTGTCATTTTGAGATTTGAACAAAATATGAATTTGAACTTTTATAATTGTCAACCCCAGTCTGTTTGGCCGGGTACAGGTAAACCGTGGGCGTTTGCGTCCATGGTGATTCAGTTTTCTATATTTTGGAGCAGCTATTTGCCAACTATTTTGTGGCAACTTTTTTTCATGCTCAACCTCTAACTCATTATTGGAAGTGGATGTTTCACTTTCAGTGCTAAAGTCCATTTTCAAAAGGAAAGATATTAAAACATGTATTTTCTTCAGAGATGCCCCTTTTTGTATTATAAGGCTACTGAATATTTTGTGGGTTTCGAACATCAATTTAAATTGATGGTAACAAGTTAATCTTCTGGGCCAGGTCAGGTCAAGACAATGGCGATGTGGAGCAGTGGAAAATACTACACATTGGGCATTTACTAGTTGTCGACATAGGACAAAACTCACCACTATTTTAGACAAAGCGTCCAACGGCCCACAGAGGTGTTCTCCATCCACACACACAGAGCAGGGGAGATAAACAGTTACTGTTACACTGGTAGCGACTGAGCGAAATGAGCCGTGTACACCAGCGTTTCGGATTCCCGTTACACTGTGTGGTAATAATAATAATTTGCCTTCTTGCAATTTCCTGTGTAGCATTGACGTAACAACATAAGCAGCATGTTAGGAGCCAACGTAGAACATTATGAGCCAACCTAACATGATAGAATGTTACCAGCTATCCGAGCAGGCCAACCAAACATGTCGCAGGGTTCACCAGTCACGATCCAATGTAACACCATGTCTCTGCCTTCTCCCCCGCACCTCTAGACACATGCCAGACACCACCTCCGGTCCCATCCCGCCCAGATCCTTCACCCATACTCCTCTGCCCCTCCCTGCGCCCATCGCCTCACCAGAGATATCCCAAACTCGCACGGTCTGGTCCAAGCTGGCCGACACCACCAGGTCCTCTGAAGGGTGGAACTGCGCGCACATCACATAGTGGTTGTGTCCGGTCAGCACGCTGCAAGACAAAAAAAGGTTTATTCAAGACACTGATAGATGGATGAGGAATATGGTCAAATATTGTTTCATTATTAATTAATGGATTAAAATTAAATTTCACTCTGGGCTGTTCATTTTTCCATTGACACGCTTAGTGGGGGAGGTGGGAGGAGCGGGCACGCAGACCTTAAGCACACTTAGGAGACGGGAATCGGTCTCACAACATCGCAAGAGAGCCAGCTCAGGCATTCAATTACTTCAAATTTGGTGTTGAGTGTTACTCCATCCTAAAACAAGCCGTTCAACTTGTATCATCCCCTCCACACACACCAATGTAAAATGTAGGGGTGCACCCCAATCCAATCCCGATCCTTTGGTTTTAAGGATCGGTCGTTCCCGATCTCCGGAACAGAGTCCCGAACCCCGATACCGAGTTCTGATCCTGCAAAAATTGGTAGTACAAACTATTTGGCACGATTGTCAACTTCAAAAGTAATTTGGCTTGCTCCCTGACGCAAGGGATAAAATCACGAGTCCCGATCCTTGGAAAAAAGTCTGATCGGCCCCCGATCACCGATCTGAGGGTCGGATCGGTGCACCTCTAGTAAAATGGTTAATAGATATAGCAAGTTTACAAGCAGTACTCATGCCAGAAGAGAACACCAAATCATTCTTCCAATTTGCTTGGTGAAAGAGGCGAGCCTCAATCTACTCATAACTATATGGAACCGGTTCTTACCAGACACATGTTCTGGACTGCCAATTCCAGATGCGAATAGTCTGGTCATCAGAGGCGCTCAAGATCCACGGGTACGTCTGCACCCAAGAAGGAACACTCCATTAGCCCGGAAACTGCATAGATTGTGTCTCCTTGCAGGCAAAAATGCTCACTTCTCCATGCATGCCCAGATCAGGTCTCCATGCAGGCACACAAGTTACATAACATCATCTCCTTTGAGGCCTGACCTCTCTATGCATGCACATAATGTTTCAGTGTTGCATCTTAGGGCAGGCCACAGCATCAGCATCGCACACATCAGTTCTACACAGGGCTTGAAAACGAAATTATTTTTTAAAACGTTCCGTTCCGAACGGTTCATGCAGGTCTATATTTAACGTTTTCGTTCTCGGAACAGTTCCACCACCAAAATATTGGTCCTGAACCGGGTCGGAACACAAACGTTTATTCTTTAAGTTCCTTATATTGTGCAATGTTAAGTTTATATGTAGTTTTCATACAAAATATATTTCGTTTTTTTCATTTCCGTTTCCGCTCCTTGTAAAATTCCAGAAAATACTGTTAGTTTTTGGTTTTAGTTTTCGTTCCTTGAACCGGTTCAGAGCCCTGGTTCTACATACAGGCACACATCACGCACTGTGCAGGAACACAACTCATTCGAGCTCAGTCTCTCAAGCACACGGAGCATCACATCCGACTCACATGATGGAAGAAGGTGGTCCTGATGTAGTCCAAGTGACCCAAGAGAGTGAACAGACAGCGTCGCAGCTTGTAGTTCCACACCTGAATAACAGTTTTACACATTTTTAAAAAGAAATCATTGTGCTGCCCAGTAGCTCAGATGGTTAGGCAGTGCGCTGGAAAGCACGCGTATGCCTCAATGGCGCGGTGATTCGGTGGTTCGAATCTCACCACCGACGTATTTCCCGCATCTCTCCCCCCCACCCCCCATCTTCACCCGTTTCCGCTAACCCCAATAAATTAAAAAAAGAGCCTGAATAGGCTGGAAAAAACATTTAAAAAAGAAAGAAAGAAATCATCGATTAAGAACAATCATTGTGTATTGATTTTCAGCCATCGCGTTAACATGAGGGTTCTGAGAAATGAATAAAAAAATAAAATAAATAATGTCTTTATAATTTACTCTTCCTGTACCTTAATTTTGTAATCATCTCCACCGGAAACAAACAGAGGCTGCTGTTTGTGGAAGTCGATCCCTCTGACAGGACCTGTGAGACACAGACATCAATAGGTCACATTCAGCTAGGGCTGTACGATTTTGCCAAAAAATAAAATCCCGATTTGTGTCTTTGAAATCTCGATTTTCGATTTGTTTCCGATTTCTTGGGGGGAAAAGAAAAAAAGGACAAAATATATTCCAAACTTGAAGTTTCATATTTCAAAATTTGCAAATGATGTCCATTTTTGGAATTAAGTAGACACCTCACCCTCAACCAAGACAATTATCAATTTATATACATTTTATTCACCC
>OMKY01118313.1:1868-12591 GCA_900302395.1 Bregmaceros cantori | reverse complement strand
CAGATGAATCATTGGAAGGAAAATAGCAACGCTTGCAACAGTGTGGATTGGAAGCAACAATCCATCAACAGTGGGGAGCCCTGCTTGGAGTCTACCATCCGTAGATCAAAGATATTTGTGGAATGAGATTACAAGATAATAATTAAATTTGGGTTTTTTGCACAGACAAGAAAAGATAAGATGCTTGTTTCTTCCCATTCAGGGCCTTTTCCAGGACAGGGTGAGAAGGGCCAAAAACATCATAGAGGACCCCTCCCACCCAGAGCACCATCTCCTCTCCCCCCTTTCCTCGGGACGGCGCTACAGAGCCCTGCGTCCCAAGCCCTCTAGACTGAGAAACAGTTTCTTTCTACACGCAGTGATGCTACTGAAGACAGTGGGTAGCCCTGCTTGATATGTTGACATTTTACGTGTGCTGATTCTATGCTAATGCCAGTTATGTGCTGCTTTTCTTTCTGTTTTTGTGTTGACCTTGTTCATTTACCTGTTGATCTTGAGAGAGTTGGTTCATGCTCAACTAAAATGCCAAGTCTGTGCACTGCTGTCATGTATATGCAAAATGGAGAATTAAAATTAATCTTGAATCTTGAAAATACTTTGGGACTAAGAAAGCTGTGTCGCTGCATCCCTAGACAGCAGGCTGTAAGGTTAGACGGCCCGACATGTTATAATTAGAGTGAGCCGTTGGGTTACGTCTAGACATGTACAATAGCAGGATGTAATAAACCATGTAGTGATGGAGGCAGAGCTCAGAGGAGGGGAGAACAACTGTGTAACGGAGATACACTGACTGCATGCTCAAACCAAACGCAAACTGAGCAGAAGGACGCGCGTGACAGGTTGCTGCATTTCATTTTTAATATGTAGGGTGGATTGCCCGAATGTTGGACACCTATGCTCTAGTGCCTCTGGCTCCTCCCTAAACTAATGAATGTCAGTGAAACTATGGTAAAAGGCAAACTAAGGTAATGTGTCTAATATTAAGTTTAACTGTTCAACACTACATTTCACTGTCCCCTATTAGGCAACTGACTGACCCACATTATGAAGTTGCAAAAAATGGCCAACATTTGGCCAATCCACCCTATAAACAGAGGTGGGCAGTAAGGCATTACATTTACTCCATTACAAATTTTTACTTTTGGAGTACATTTTTTACAAGTTACTTTTTACCTTTACTCCAGTAAATTTGAGGCGAAAAAAAACTACTTTTACTGAGATGTCAGCAATTTTCTACTCGTTACATTAACTTGGCCTTTAGCGACACCTGTTGAGAACTGTTGGCACGTATGTTGGCATCATATCTCTCTCTCTCCCTTTCGGGCGCACTCTCTCTCACTCTCTCTCTCTCGGGCGATCTCTCTAACTCTCTTGGTCTCTCTCTCAGGCGCTCTCTTTCTCAGGCTTTCGCGGTCTTGGGCACGCTCTCATTTCTTTTTTGAAAAGATAATCTATCCTATTTTTTTTGTTTTTTACTGAAAGTTACTCAGTAATTTCGCTACCTATATAACTCTTTTGGGGAGTACTTTTTTACTTTTACTTGAGTAACTATTTGGATGACTACTCTTTACTTTCACTTGAGTAATATTTTGCTGAGGTAACAATACTTTTTCTAAAGTAATTTTTATGGCTACTCTGCCTATAAAATATACTATATCTAGAGAGACTTCCGCAGTGGCATTCCGTTTGGTGTGTGTTTCTTGACAAGGAAACAGAACATAATTTTCTATGGGGCTTGAAAAAACACACACATGTTGAAAAAAAAAACCCCGGCACTGGCATGTTCTGAATTTGAAAAGGGCTGGCACTTAATTACTTAAAATGCCAATTCATCCCAAAGGGACGGCTTGAAACTGGCAACTTCTGACGATGCCACTGAATGGCTTGGCGATGGCTTGCAACTATGAAATCACACCATAACAACTGGCTCATTTCCCCCCATGCACCATGTGCATCACTGTGTGCATAATTTGGGCTCTGTGGATAAAAAAGTAATTTGGCAAGTATAAATGAAAACATTTAGTAAATTAATAATTAGAACATGCAGCAGTGGCATCGAAGATTCTTTCTCTATCTCTTTCTTGCAATGCACGTGTGTGTGTGTGTGTGTGTGTGTGTGTGTGTGTGTGTGTGTGTGTGTGAAACGACACTCAGAAAAACGGCCACAGAGTTGTGTGAGGACATGACATGTTGACAGCAAAACCATTTAACCTCCCAATGAAATAAGACTGCAACGATTATTTCAATAGTAGATTAGGTGACAATTATTGTCTATTAATCAGATATTTGTCCCCTAAAATATATACACAGAGACACAGAAATGAATCGTGTCAACTTCATATGTAGTGTACAACAATTAAGTTCATTAATCAGACACAAACCCATTACAATTAAAGAATATGGTAATATTTTGATTATTTTCTTCACATGCATGTTTTGTTTTCAATTGATGTTGAATAACATTAATCATATTTTGGACGTTGGAGATTATCAACTAATTCCTAATTTGTGTAGGTCAATAGGTGGTGGGGTCAGAAAAAGAAATTACTGACGATAACAATCATTCAATTGCTTGGTGATTAATCGATTATTACATCAGTCGAATTAATTTCATAATCGATTAGTCATCGATTTATTTACTAATCATTGCAGCACTACATTAAAATAAAAGCACATTCTGAATACAAGGGATGAACAAATAGGTTTCAAGAGCCAGCAAATTTACAACAACAAAGGCTCTAACAACAAAACCCACGCTGTGCGACTAACAAGGTCTCCACAACACACATACACATGCAAAAAGAGAAATTGAGGCCCTAAATGTATTACTATTATTTTAAAACGAATGGCGGTAATATGATAATACAAAATAACTTTGGGTTGGTTACCACAGTTTGCCGTTTTATCATGCACCATCCCAAAACTACATGGCATTTGCAAATGTTTGTGGCTGACTAATAATGTGGATATTCAACAGCAGATCTCTAAGACTCTACTGTAAGATAACCTAACAAGGACGAGAAGATAGAAGCTGGTACAAGAAACAAAGCCTGACAACACAAACAATGCCGTGACAACATCTTCGAATGGTCAGGACTCACCCTAGCGACCCTAAACAGAGCCAACACTGGATCGGAACGTATGCTGGTGCACAGTCTGCTACCAACAGAGACATTGAAATTTGATGATGATGACTTGATTATAGCCAGGAAAATGGCAGCACAGTGGTGCAGTGGTTAGTGCTGCTGTCTCACAGCTAGAAGGTCCTGGGTTCAAATCCCAGCCCGCCTAGGTCCTTTCTGTCTGGAGTTCACATGTTTTCCCTGTGTCTGCGTGGGTTTCCCCCAACAACTAAAAACATGTTAATCTGTTAACACTTTACTAGTTATCCTGCTCCAGTCAGTGTCCCTGGCCAAGGCACTGGCTCAGAATCTGGAGTTGGCCAAGCAGGCACTGCACCGCGGCTGCCCACCACTCCTCAGAGATGGGTTAAACGTGGAGGAAGAATTTCACTGTACATGTATGTGTGACTAAATACCTTTACTAAACTAAGTACCTTTACTAAACTCAAGTTAAAGTATCTGTCCTAGACCCCCTGCAGCTATGACAAACTCACCTGTCCTGCAGAGTGTACTCGGTGTTCTCGGGTGAGATCAGCCCGGTCACAGGATGGCAGAATGACGTGCTCCTCTGATTGTGGCTGTGGGACAAGAGGAGACAGAGTGAGTTCACACCAGCATGGGGCCGTTTCATCAAGTAGAGTCCCCAGAAAAGAGGTTTTATATGAAGTCTGAATGATAAAACCATAGACTGTATATAAAGTAGACGCAGCGTGCATGACGTCATTCCATTGCTTTCATTAACATTTTTTGCCCGCTGTCATTGTTGAAAGTACCCTTATATCCGGTACCAGGAGAGATAGAGAGAGCTATACAGTATATGAGAGAGAGACACTCCACACGCGACTTCTTCCGGTGGTGCTGGGCACCAACGACAGACTGAACAGTATACATTAAAACATCAACTAGAAACAATATTTAAATAGGTTAAACGGCCTGCTAAAATTGGTATAATTCAATTGTAAATCCGATAGGCTCCGTGCTTTTGGTCGTCGACTCCGCCTACTCGACTAACAGATGCACACGGAAGTCGGCACGCCGGCTGAAGCGAATGCGACGCCCATATTTATACACAGTCAATGGATAAAACACAATAGTTGAGGAACCGCTGTGTAAACACCGCAAGGGGGTTTATCCAAAAAACACATGAGAAAGGCCATGCATTGTTTTTTTTGCGGGATTATAGTGCTTTAAATGTAAAAGCTGGGAAGTCTTGTCTTTGTCTGCCTGCATTTTGACGCCTGGTACACATACACACACATTGAAACTGCAGTTTCACTGCAAATGAGCATCTCCCTCTTGTTTTTAAAGAAACATTTTGTCACATAGACATTAAATGGAAAGTGTGCGTTGTTGTAAAGAAAAAGAAATTAAACATATTGAAACAATATTAAACTCTCTCTCCCCCTTTCTCTCTCCTATCTCTCTATCTCTCTCTCCCTCTATCGCTCCTCGCTCCCCCCCTCTATCTCTCTCTCGTCTCTCTCTCTCTCTCTCTCTCTCTCTCTCTCTCTCTCTCTCACTTACAGTCTAATAACCTAAACCCCCGCGGGGGTCTCTGTCTTGCGCTATGATGGTGTGCGTGCTTCCCCTCTAGTGGCCACTGCTCCTATAGACAGGGTCAGTGAGTCCGACCCTCCCTGCAGTGACCTCTAGGAGAATAACGACCGTCAAAACACCAGCTCCTCAGACAGACCCACGTAAAGTCACTCCATAACAACAATGATTCAAGAGATACAGACTAGGGCTGCAACTAACGATTATTTAATAGTCAATCAGTTGCCGATTATTAAAACGATAAGTCGATTAATTGGTTGGACATTTTTCCTTTAAAAAGTCCCAAAAATATTCACAGCGTCGCAAAAATTAATTTCGTCAAATTGAAATTTAATCAATGTCAGCAAATGAAAAACTATCATAATAATTTTGATTGTTTTATGATGTTTTTTATCAGTAATGTTGAATAATTATTGATTTCGGCAAATCCAAAATATGATTAAGTACTACCAAATTTGTACAGACCAATCAGTCGTGGTGTCGCCAAAACACTCCTGACAATAACAATGATTCAACTCCTTCGCGATTATCGATTATTGCATTAGTTGTCGATTAATTCCATAATCGTTTAGTCATCGATTAATCGACTAATAGTTGCAGCCCTAATACAGACACAAGGAAATAATACAAATGATGTTGATGATATATGATGTTGTTGATATTATTACTTTAATAAGTAACTGCTTATTAACGAATTCAGTGAAAGTCACGTTTGCGCATTTCTCTGAATAGTGCCGCTGAGTGAAAAAAAGACACATTGTCATGTATTTGAGTTTTATTATCATAAAGGGAGCATATAGTGGTGGTATATCCTGCCATTTAGCGGCCACCATCGCTACCCTAGCCTGGCGAGCCAGAACCAATTCTGCGCATTGCACGTGATTAGAGCGATAATTGGGTCTGGTAAAACCAGGGTCGAAAAACGTGTCAAAAAAAGTGTCATTTCAGTCACAGCGCAGTAGATGGGTCCTAATGAACCATCTAGCAGCGTGCAATGCGTGGACGATTCGTTGGTTCTGGCTCGCCAAGCCCTGTTCTGGAGACTATAACTAAAGAATGGAAACAAACTTTTTATTCTGATGATAAAGGACAGTCTGAAGTTTCTCTTGCCATGTGCTTCGTTGACAAGGACACAGAACTTAAATTTCTATGGTTCTTGAAAGAACACTCACATGTTGAAAAAAAACAGGGACTGGAACTGGATGCGTTAAATTATTATTATTTTTTTTTTTTTTTTTTTTTCGGTATATCCGGTTTATTTTTTTGGTATATCCTTTTTTTCTGTTATATAGTCCACAGCTACAGTACGGCAACCCTGTGAAAGTGGGCACAGAAAGTGGGCTACTGAATAACATCATTGAAAGGTGACAGGAGTGTGTGTGTGTGTGTGTGTGTATGTATTTATGTATGCATGTATGTGTGTGTGTGTGTGTGTAACAGGATGGGGGAGGGGGAGGGGGGTGCCCAGAGTTCAAACCGTAGTTCAAACCTGTGTGGCACCATGCCAGCGACCCAACTATACCAGGCCCAGCTTTAAATGGTAGTCACTCTCGTAAACACGCAGGCAAAACACACTAAACACTCCTGCACAATACATGCATTAACCTATATAAACACTCACTCAGACAAACACACACACATATGCATACACAGATACACACACACTAACACAGATGATTGTCGTGCTGAATGCACAAAGACTTTGGAGATCATTAGGGAGCTTAGAGGCCGCATTACTTCTGAACTAGTTGTCAAGGAATGCAAGACATCCGACCGTTAACCCTTGCATTGCTGCTGACGAAAACCCACCACCTATACACAGTCTTTAAAATGCAGTGGCACAAATCTCAACGCAATTCAACAGATTTTTGTACAGCGCCAAACTCGCAACCGAGGTTGCCTCGACGCGCTTCAAGAAATCAAGTTCAAGAAATACACTAGCAGTTTACCTTTCCTAGATTTTTATGATTGCGTATTCCCTAGTGCAGTGTGAGAAAATGAAAAATTAAGTGAAATGATTTGGAGCTCGAGCAAGTGATTTGTGTTTATACTGTAATATATTATATTATTATTTTATGATATTTTTTTGACTATGTATTATTGTTATTACCGCGGAGCAGGTTATGTTTTTGGTCGCATTGGTTTGTCCCCTGGATAACTGAAAAAGTTGAGCACAGATCTGGATGAAATTTTGCACGAAAGAAAGAAGTGATTACATTATGGTGCATCTCTGTAGCCTTTAAGTAATATACTAGTGATACTTCATTATTATTAATGGATGAATGATCCCCGTTCTCCGAAGTGATGCCAGGCGTGGCCGCCAGCGATGTGTGATGCGTGGACGATACGGTTCTGGCTTGCCAGGCTACTATTCTACGAGCACTTGCATTGATAATGGCTTGCCACACATACTGCTAGCAGTAAAAGTATGGTATACTGTGATTTTTACTGTAGTATATTCACAGTGTTATTATAATATATGTTTTACCCTGCACTTATCAACGATCTTTGGGTCCTGCACCAGACCCCCACCAGAAGGTTTGTGTCCGGCACCAGACCCTGACTGAGGGTTAGGGGTGTCCCAACACTCTAACGCTAGGTTTCCATTGCAAAGAATTTTTTCAACCGTGCGTATACATACGTATACGTGAGCAAAACAAATGTGTTGTCACCATTGTAGAATGCTCCATTGCACTGAAATACGCAAGCATACACACACACACAAAGGCCTAATGTTTGTTGACAATGGAAACCGCAATTTTCCAACCGGATGGCATACGGACCGCAACAGTACGGACCGTATACAGACGGTAACAAGACACTCTGCTGTGGAAACCTAGCGTAAGGAACGATGGGTAACATGTATGCCTGTTGTTAATTTTCATCTTGGAATGCAGTCTGCAGTAACTCATTGAATAATAAATCTGCCAAAGCAAACCATTAAGATACATTATCTACACCCAACATTACGATCCTCCACCCAGTCTAACATCCACCACAGACAGCTCTGCTTCGGTGACTAGACGGTCTACATCACAGCCAACGATGCTAGTAGCTACGTTAAAGTAATTAGCTTACTTTGATTTTACCCTTTTTTCCCTGTAACTAGTAATCTGACATTCCTTTTTCCAAATCAGTAAACAGCTAAAAGTTACCAAATCACTGTAGTTACCATTTAGTTACGTTAACATTCCACAGTCCATACTGCTCCTAATTTGCAATTAGGTTTAGAAATACAACAATAAATAAGTCAAAATATTGTATACATTTAAAACGTAGTGTGCCAAAAATAGTTTTTCTTTAGTTTGTTTCTTCTTGTTTGCCACTCAGCAACTGCTGGATATGATAAAAACTCCAAATACTTAAAAAGGAAAATACTCTGTAATCTAACTTGGCTATTTTTAAGAAGAGTAGTCAGTAAAGGTACAGTGCAGGGATGAGATGTTTCCACAGGCTCCTTCTGCATCTTGTATAGAGAACACATCACCAACGAAGAAGTGAAAGAAGCCATTGGACCATATGGAGATCTACTAACCACAGTCAAAAAATATATGGTACATGTCACAAGATGCCAAGGACTCTTAAAAGCAATCCTTCAAGGCACATTGCCAGGTGGACGGAGGAGAGGAAGACAGAGAAAGTGATAGGAAGATGACATCCAAGAGTGAACAACTTGCAGGTTGAGTGAAACCATGTGAGTGGCCGAGGACAGCGAGAGATGGAGAGTGTTTTCAGTGGCGCCTAAATGGTCAGACAGACTACGGGATTGATGATGATGATGATGATGATGATGATGAGTCAGTAATGAGTACTTGAATTACTTTTAAGGCTACGTTTATGTTGGGAACGATGAAAACAGAAAAGGCAAAAACGCTTCAGAGGTAGTTCATATAGCTTTATTTATATGAAGACACAAGAGTAGGCAACATTTCAATAGACCGCTGGGCAAGGGGCGTCAGTTGGTTTAAAAGTGGGGGGTACAATAAACATAAATCTGAGTACGGTTTGAAACGTGGGGGGGAAGGGTACAAGCCAGGTCTATTTCCTCCAATTTGAGGTTTTATGATAAACAATATGCATTGCATTAGTCTGATGATGTGTATTGAGACAATGACAGCACTTAATACCTTTTCTTTCTCCTCTGTGAGCCTACACTACCTCTGGAAAATCAACATCATATAGAAACTTCCTAGTGTCAGTCACTTCAGTTCCGCCGCTCTCCACCGGCCGGGCACTGGTGGAGAGTCGAGAGTCGTGTTGCGGGGGTTAGAAAAGGATACAACGATGTGCGGTGCATGGACGGTGGTACTGGCGCCGAGTGGCGGCGTGGAGCAGTCGCTGCTGTCGACCACCGTTACCGGTTAATGGGATGCATCAGAAATAGAGTAGATCAACTAGTGTTGTTTATGAAAATGGACCTTCATTCAACTTTTTTTGGGTTAAATGAAAGCTGTTCTAAATAAGGATATACTGTAGTGACCTTGGTTTTCACCCAATACGGACTCCTCGCGGTTGATGAATTATTGTATTACTGTGTCTCCGCCTACGCATCGCACACTACTAGAACGAGCATTGGGTCAAGATCCCACGGAATCCAACAAATCAGATTATCGGGTGTTTTGGCACCGGCCAATCAGGTGCGGAGGAGGCCGGAGCTTGCACCTCCTTACATGGACATAGACAGCTGCTGTAGGTCATGACTGTCATCGATACGCTAACAAAGTTCTCCATATTGTGGTGGTAAGTGAACATGTTCTGGCTAAACTAAAGTCAACGCTAGCTATTTTATCCGCTGCCCGCTGGTCTGTCTTCTGTTTATATTGTTTAACTTCGATCGACACTCCAGGTCACTTTTCACGCCTACTTTGTTGTGATTGGATAACCTTGAATTTTTAAAATAACACTCCTCCCCCCTCCACCACACGCCACACCATCATATGGTCGGCACCAGGCCCAATGTAGTGTATACGTCCGATGCGTGAAGAATTCATTGGGTCTGGCTTGCCAGGCTACGTAAAAACGGCCCCTTGGAAGTAACCGTGGCAGCACTGATCACAGCACAGTTTGAGCTGTTCTCTCCCCCCGGGCCGCAGGTACAACGTGCTCCTCTGAAACACCTCAGCTCATTTAAATACTCATTTCTTCTGACTCAGACTGAGCTCATAAACGCTGCTCCGTGGGTCAGGGTGGGTGCTGCCTAATGGTGTTTTTTATCACCTCCTTTTCAAACACATTATCAATTTCCACAACAAATGAAAAAATAATAAACATATAATGTTTCACTGACTCCATGCTGCACACTGTGTGCCAGTGGTCGGTTCTGAACCGGCCCAAACAGCCTCCTGAAGTGAAAAGTGCAGGAAAGACAGAATTCTAACTTTTGTTACAGTCCAACATGGCCCACTCCCGTTCCAAAGGTCGATGTTGTTAGTGAGAGGAGGCTCCTGAGGAAAATGCTCAGGAGTTTAACATATTTTCTGATAACGATTCCCTCTTTGTCTGACAAATGTGCGATTCACAAAATGGGCATAGCAGTGTTGTTCAAAGACATTTTTTTTTAAGTTATTTTTCCCTGTGTCAGCGCCATTTTTACATCTTTATTGGATAGGATTAGTCGGAAACTGGTTTGAAGAGATCAGGGGTAGACATTGCAGACAAGTCGACGAGCGTAGTCGAACTCGCAACACTGCGGACGCTGCGGTAGATGCAGCGCCACTAACATAAATGGGGTCGCGTTAGGTGCGGTCTCCATACCCACCCGGCCAACGCCGACCCAATTGTGCAAAGATTTTTAGGTGAAATAGTTATTTAATTTGGGGTCAGACAAAAGGAAAAAAAACTACTTACAACCACTAAGGCTGAAGCTATGTTGTTGTACAGAAATTAGTGATCCCTCACTTTTAAAAACAATCTAATTGTCAGAAACCAGAATGATTACAGGACTCAAGAGCTGCAGAACACAATATTTATTTATTAAATAATGGAATTCTTTTATTAAAAGTCAATTAGGTAATCAATGTCACTGGGCTGGAAGGGGAAGGGGGCGG
>OMKY01118312.1:0-10163 GCA_900302395.1 Bregmaceros cantori | reverse complement strand
TCTGTACTGTCTGTCCTAAAGTTAATTCATTAATTCATTCATATTATCTCTGGACCAAAGCAAAGAGCTTCACATTCATTGGTGTAAGCAGCATCTAACTCAGTACAGTACAGCATCTAACTCAGTACAGTACAGTACAGCATCTAACTCAGTACAGTACAGCATCTAGCTCAGTACAGTACAGTACAGCATCTAACTCAGTGCAGTACAGTACAGCATTTAACTCAGTACAGTACAGTACAGTACAGTACAGTACAGTACAGCATCTAACTCAGTACAGTACAGCACCACATCTAACTCAGTACAGTACAGCATCTAACTCAGTACAGTACAGCATCTAACTCAGTACAGTACAGCATTTAACTCAGTACAGTACAACTCAGTACAGTACAGTACAGTACAGCATCTAACTCAGCACAGTACAGTACAACATCTAACTCAGTACAGTACAGCATCTAACTCAGTACAGTACAGCATCTAACTCAGTACAGTACAGCATTTAACTCAGTACAGTACAGCATCTAACTCAGTACAGTACAGCATCTAACTCAGTACAGTACAGTACAGCATCTAACTCAGTACAGTACAGTACAGTACAGTACAGCATCTAACTCAGTACAGTACAGCATCTAACTCAGTACAGTACAGCATCTAACTCAGTACAGTACAGCATTTACCTCAGTACAACATTTTGATAATTGGTTAGGTACAAAAATAAATCAATTGCAACCTTAACCACAATGAGCCCTCGACAGCCGAATGGGAAGCGGTTTATATTTAGCCTTCACAGTTCAACCATGTGTGGGGTTTTACGCAGACTTTCAGTTGGAGAAATTACTGATATACATGTAATGTCATGGAAATAGGGCTGGACGATTTTGCCAAAAAACGATGAAACCCCGATGTTTTTCAGATTTCTTGAAGAAAAGGGACAAAATATATAAAAACTAGAAGTGTCATAATTCAATCTTTGCCAATGGTGTCCATTTTTGGAATCAAGTAGAGACACCTCACCCTTTGGCTTAGGATTAATACATTCATCAATTTATATACATTTTATTCACCCATATAACATGAAACCAGACCAACAAAATCATTATCAATGTTAAAAAGGAAATACCATTTGACAATTTCACTTTTTCAAAAATCCTCTGAAATAAATAATCTGATTTCGATTTCAAATCGATTTTTTGCACAGCCCTAGATGGAAAGAAATGGATTCGTCACAAGTCAACCGAAAAAGTCAAGGAATTCACAACCAATTTCTTCTGTTTTTGTTCCACCTCCACTGTTCACCCTTGTGTTCAGGTTTGCTTTGGTCATATATGCAGAGATGGCAAAAGTACCAGGATTTCTTACTTAAGTAAGAGTAAAATACATTAGTAAAAAAAAAAACAACTTGAGTAAGACTACAAAGTACTGATCCAAATATGTACTTGAGTAAAGTAAAAAGTACAGGCTCTAAAATGTACTTGAATTTTTGAAAGTATAAAGTACAACGTACTAAAAATAATTGGACGTAAAATGCATTTTATTTTCAATCTTAGTTTGTCAATGTTATTGTTTGAATAAATGACTAACAACCTAGCCTAATTTAGCTTATATCTCGGGACTAAATGAAAACCACTAATTAACTTCCTAACTGGGACTGTACTCGGTCCATCAGCGCCCCCTACTGACTCATATTATACATCTTATCCTACCCTGTCAAGGCACAAAAAAAGAGAGAAAAAGTAACAAACCTGTTTTGGTAAAAGTAAGGAGTAGAAGTACAGATATTTTTGTTGAAAATTTACTCAGTGCAAGTAATAAGTAATCACAGAAAAAGTACTTCTAAAAGTACATACTTGAAAATCGTACTCAAGTACAGTACTTAAGTATTTGTACTTCGTTACTTGCCATCTCGAGCAAGCTTGAACCAGCGCATCGTCCACGCATTGCACATCGCTAGACGCTTGCATTGGGTCTGGTGAAACCAGGGTCGGAAAACGTGAAAAAAGTGTCAATCAAATCATGTTAGCCAGTCACAGCGCAGTAGGTGGGACAAGCGGCGTGGAGGCGTGACAACCAAACTCCACCCACGTCTCGCGTAGCCCATACAAACTCCGCCCACGTCTCACGTAGCCCGTACAAACTCCGCCCATGACTCGTGTAGCCCGTGCTGATTGGTCGATTGAATCACACACACACATCAACACACACAGCGAAGAAGCCCGCATTGATAAACACACACCTGTGCAGGATCTGCTGCTGGACACAGTCGTGCACGCGTATACGCGCGCGTGTACACCACGGTCCACTGGATTGTGTGTGTGCACGCTCACACGTGACGATTCCCGCGTGTCACAAGCTACGCCAGGAGGCGGAAACGTAGCAACGCGCTCTATCTGGCGTCTGACGTCACAATCTCGTTCCCCATAGGCTGGCTGCTCCTTCTAATCATTCCAAAAGGAGTGCAAATTTAACCAGAAGTACCTGCCAAACTCTATAAAAAGTAAAAGGCCTGTTTTTGAAGTGTTAGGAGTAGGAAGTACTGATATGTGTGTTGAAAAGTACAAGTAAAACGTCTTCAGAGAAAAAAATACTTCTAAAAGTATTAGTTACTTGAATAATGTGCGCAAGTACAGTACTTAAGTATTTGTACTTGCCGTCTCTGGTTACGTCTGACATTGCCAGGGGTCTAGATTGAGATTGAGGGTGATGTGAAATGTGAAAAGTACAAGTAAATAATTGTCACTTTCTATGCCCTTAGACGTAATTCTCACATCAAAGACCGCTGGCAAGGAGGTCTTTACTAAACCGGATCTCGGATCCGTGACGCTCACTCAGGCGATTAAGTCAGCCAACGAGGTCGCCACGTACTACGACGCGAGGAAGTTGACGGCTTACAAAGTGAACCGCCACAACCGCACGCTGTTCAAGGATTCCCTGAAGACCATCGAGACAGGTAACAAGTACTTGTGGTGCAGTCGCCGCCGTCCAAATTATTATAACTTTATAAAATTCAATATTCATCACAAAAAGTCAAAAGTTCTTACATTTATAACTATTTGCCGCGGTCGGTTGCTATTGACTCCCACTGTGCCAGGTTTTTGTCGTGTAGATCATTTTTAATGTCTTGCAATGCATTATGGGTGATATTGCTTGGTCTAGGGCAATCCAAATCCAGCCTGCCAATCAAGTTTTTCTGGCTCAGGGAAGAATTCTGAGAAAGTTATTTTTTTGTCAAACATGGTTCTTTACCTCTCCAGAAGCAATGGAAATGTGTTGTTGAGGGTTGAGGCTAACTGAGATTCTGTTCGTTACCTCAACAGATGCACTAGAAATGTGTTGTAGTTTAAGTGAGCTGCTGCTGTTTACCACTATTTGTGTTGTTGTTTCAGATGTTGCTTGTTACAAAACAAGAAAGCACCGTTGTTGCATAGAATTAAAGCCCCTTTAATGGGAAGTATGTTACTTTAACTAAAAGGTATGAAAATGTGATTTTGCGTCGTGTCAAGTTGTACAAATAGGGCGGAGGTTACTGAAGGCACGCCGACATCTGTTCTGGCCCCTGACGCTAACCACTGCGCTACCGTGATACCCCCCTTCCGCTCTCTGTGTCCCACAGACTCCAAGACTCCTGACAAGCTGGTCAAGGTCCTCCACAGCGCTTTCCACAAACAAACACGAGCCAAGATTGCACAACTGAGCCGCTGTGTGCACTACTCCACCCTGCTCGCCCGCGCGGTGGCTGGCTTCAGGACCGCTGAGCGACACTGCAGAGAGACCAAAAAAGGTTCAACTCCAGAAGTGTCTTTAAAGCAGGGCTCCGAATCGGTTCAAGGAACGGAAACAAAAAGCAAAGGCTGTGTCCAAAATCGTTTACTGTCCCCTACTCCCCATGTAGTGCACTCAACAGCAACAGCCGAGATTTCGGACACTAGAGTCGGCACTGTCAAAATTATTCAAAAATATAATTATTAAAAAAATACAGCCAAAAACAAATAGAATTTTATGGAATTTTACAAGGAGCGGAAACGGAAGCGGAAAGAGATTTGTGAGAGTTAGAACTGTTCCGGAACAGAAACAGAACATTATGGAATGCACAAACCGGTTAAAAAGTTTTTTTTGTTCTCTAAATAATTTAACTTATCATATGTCTAGGAGACTATTTCCATCCACTTTCACTGTCCGTCGTCAAGCCCCATGTATCTGGGGCTCTATCTTGTGGACAAACGAAGTGAATGTAAAGGCGTTTTCATGTTAAAACAGTTGCACTGAAGTCCACCAAATATATTTTGTATAAACTATATTTAGACTTAACATTGCACAAAATAAGGAACTTTAAGAGCGAACAGAATGTTTGTGATCCGAACCGGTTAAGCACCGATATTTTGGTGGTGGAACAGTACTGAAAACGAAAAATTTCAGGCCTGCCTGAACCGTTCGGAGCCTAACGTTTTAAAAATAATTTTGTTTTCCAGCCCTGCTTTAAAGAGCCATGATGATCGTGAAGCGAGTGTGAAACCAACAAGGGGGTTTTAGTATTTGTACTTTGTTACTTGATTGATTGATAGCCTGCGGTGGGGCTGTGCCGTGAAGCAGGTTATGTTTTTGGTAGCGTTGGTTGGTTGTTGGCTGATGTAGTCTCCATAATGCAGTTCACCACCACCAGTGATGGCAAGTAACGAAGTACAAATACCTGAGTGCTGTACTAAAGTAGAATTTTCAGGTATCTGTACTTTTAGAAGTACTTTTTTCTGTGAGTAATTTTTACTTTTTAATCAGTCCACAAAAATATCAGTACTTCTTCTTCTTATTTTTCCCAAAACAGGCTTGTTACTTTTTTTCTTTTTTTGCACCAACATGGTAGGACTACATGTATAGCATGAATGAGTCAGTAGGGGGCGGTACACGGTAATGCAGTACAGTAGCAGTTAATAAGTCGTTTTCATTTAGTCTCGTGTGACCCTCAAAAAATATTGCATGTAAAGTGTTAAGGCAAATTTAGGTTTTGTACTTTGTACTTTACACTTTCAAAAATACTTTTGAGTACATTTTTGAGCATGTACTTTTTACTTTCAAAAATACTTTTTGAGTTCATTTCTCGGCATGTACTTTTTACTCTATTTGGAGCAGTACTTTGTAGTCTTCAGTTTCTTTACAAATGTGTTTTACTCTTACTCAAGTAAGAAATTCCAGTACATGTGCTGCCAAGTAGCTCAGTCGGTTAGGCAGAGCACACATTTGCCTTAATGGCGCGGTGAGTTGGTGGTTCGAATCCCACCACCGACGTATTTCCCGCATGTCTGTCCCCATCTTCACCTGCTTCCGCTAACCCTAATAAATAAAGCTTTGGAAAAATGGGCTGAAAAAAACATTTAAACAAAGAGAAAGAAATCCCAGTACTTTTACCATCGCTGACCACCACGAAGGGCTTCAGTGTAACCTGTAAACTGTGCCTCACCAGCCTACAACTTCGAGGCGCTTACCAGAAGCATCCAGGATGCCGTGGCCAAGATCGACGTCGCTCTGTACGTGATGAGGAATTCGGCCAAGCCGGGCGACAATCTGTTCAACGCCGTCATCGCATTGGAGGACTTGAAGGAATCGGCTACGATGAACGCTGCTGCTGCCGTGTTGTTCACAGGTGCACGTCTGATGGGAAATGGACTAACAATCATTACATTACATTGTAGAGAGGATTCAAATGACTGTGTTCAAACCCAATACCACCTACCACGTCCAATTACTGTGTTCAAACCCAATACCACCTACCACGTCCAATTACTGTGTTCAAACCCAATACCACCTACCACGTCCAATTACTGTGTTCAAACCCAATACCACCTACCACGTCCAATTACTGTGTTCAAACCCAATACCACCTACCACGCCCAGTTACTGTGTTCAAACCCAATAGGAGTTTAGCCAACATACCTCATGTGGTTCTTCCGTGATGGAAGTTCTGCTAACATGCCGGCTAGGTAGTAGTCTTCCTTCTCCTCGCTCGGCCTCTTGGTGACGACGCGGGAGCCCACGCTGAGCTGGCCGAGCGTCAGCGTCATGTCGAAGGCCACGTGGTGTCCCGACACCTGGACGCGGCGCCCGTCGGTCGTTTCCACCTTGAACTTGAACTTCGGTTCCTCGGACTTGGGATCCTCTGAGGAACATGACAAGGGTGAAGACGTGAGCACTGTAGTGAGTTTAAAAATATTAAAAAGCAGGGCTTGAAAACTAAATTATTTTTTTAAATTAACGTTCCATTCTGAATGGTTCAGGTAGGCCCATGTTTAGAGTTTTCGTTCTCGGAACTGTTCCGCCACCAAAATATCGGTCTTGAACCGTTTGAGCACAACGATTTTGTTTGCTCTTAAAGTACCTTACATTGTACAAAGTTAAGTTTAGATGGAGTTTACACAAAGGGGCAGAGGAGCGAACAGCGGTGCTCCGGGTACATTTGAGGCAACCGCAAAACTACCATCACCCGTAGTAACGGAGATACATCGAGAAGGAAAAGAAACAGAATCACACTTAGCTTAGCAGCTAGCGACCCACTCTAGCTAACCTAGCTTACCAGCTAGCAACCCGCTCTAGCTAACCAAGTTTAGCAGCTAGTGACCCACTCTAGCTAACCCATATTAGGAGCTAGCGATCCAGTCTAGCTAACCTAGCTTACCAGCTAGTGACCCACTCTAGCTAACCCATATTAGGAGCTAGCGACCCACTCTAGCTAACCTATCTTACCAGCTAGTGACCCACTCTAGCTTACCCATATTAGCAGCTAGCGACCCACTCTAGCTAACCTAGCTTGATGCAGAAGTAACAGCAATCATAATAACATTGCGGCGTCCCAATTCTTAGACACATAAAACACTTAGTTAAGATTAGACGCGAGGACAAAAAGTGTTCAGGTGAGTCCAAGAGGAAAAGAAAGGACACTCACCAATCTCCACCTGCTCAGCGATTTTCCCCCGGACCCAACGCAGCGTCCTGAGGCGGACCAGAACCCTCATCCCCATGTGGATTTTGGGCGAGGGAAGTTCTGGGGCCGGTAGGGGGACTGGCTGGGAGGTGGGCGCCGCTCGAGGCTGTGCCTCGGCAGACCGATCCACCGGAGGGCGACCACGGCCTCGCTTCGCCGGGCGAGGTCCTTGCTGAGCATCTAAAAGACATGAACATGTAACCTGACGAAATCTTGAATTGGGAACAAGATTGTGACCTCACTCGCGGCAGCCTGCTTCCACGAAAAGTGGAGCGCCTCCTCGTTTGAGGCGGAGTTGCATGATACACATGCCAATGTTTACATTCCTGCATGCGCACGGCGCGCAATTGCTTCTGAAAGCCGACATGCCTGGGAATCGCTGGGTTAACGACTGTGGAGCATCACCGCGAATCGCGCAAGTTACGTTTCTTTCGTTCCCCCAAATGGAACCTTACCGCAATCAGACGAGATGAAAAGACGGCGTCTTCATGGCTGCCGTTGCACGAGAAGACCTGACCATCGACTGCATTCCGGACAGGACGAGGGTGTGTTCACTACATGTCCTTTCAGGTTCCAGGTTACTTAAAACCAGGGCTCCGAACCGGTTCAAGGAACGAAAACCGGGAACTTTTAGTATTTTCGAGGGAACAGAAACGAAACCGGAAACGTTATTATTTTTTATGTTCCGGAACAGGAACACTTATTTTAAAATAATGGTAACCGGTTAATACCGGTTTTATTTCGTTCCTCAAAAAAAACAAAGAGTATTTATAAAATCTACGATGCAGCAGTGAAGTAGGAATCGTTGCGGGACTCTCTGCAGCGTGTTGTTGTGAGTTCGCCCCAACACGGAACGAGACCTCGGCTGTAGAGCGCTACCAGCGGGCCTCTGTAGCGAGTCGCTTTGGGTTCGCCGCAACAAATATTACATAGCATTAAACAGCTGACAGGAACGAAATTAACCGTTCCGGGAACAATATTTTTTGTTCTAACCTGTTCAGGAACGTCAATTTATTGGTGGAACACATAACCGGAAACGTTATAATTCTGTTCCTGTTCGGAACGAACCGCTTGGGAAACCGAGTTGGTGCGTCCGAGATGCCTCAAAACGCTGGTTGTAGAACCAGGTGACCGTGTACGGACCAATGGGGTGGCCGCAGTATCTCGGAGGCTACAACTTGTAGCTCAATGGAACGTGCAGGTGCGCGCAGCCGCAGCGGTCGACATGCGAACGGGGAGCGGCTGTTGACATTCGAGGCCGCTCCTACTACGTATAATGAGCTCCTCAACAACCGATGCGATGGGTTTGGAAGCGGACTCGAACACAAGTCACGTGATCACTCGATCGTAATAAAGACACTCTGACTACATTGTGCACACACCTCAGGACCACATTTGAAGGGTTTGGTTTCATTCTAGGTTGAAAATGTGAAAAACAACAGAATATCGGTTGCTTATCAGTTAACGGCGTTCGCCCACTCAGTTATCAGGACAAAAGATAGAAATGGGTTGCTGCCTAAATGTATAAAATTGAGAACAGTTTAACACAAAGAGATCCTGTTCTTAAAGTCCAATTTTTGATCTGAGCCGGTAATGAAAAAGTTGAAAGTTCTCTGGATCTGACCTTTGTTTGGTTGCTCCTTCTGATCAGACGGGTGTTTTCGCTTCCTCTTCTTCACACGCTGTTCCTGATCCTTCGCAGGCTTTTTCGGCTCCTTCTTTTTTTCAGACTTGCTTGTGACTTTCACGTCGTGACCGTGATCAGACTCGGAGTCCGAACCGGGTTTAGACTCCGTCATCTCCGTCCAGTCCTTGTCCTTTTCCGTGTCGTCGTAGTCAGATTCACTTGTGTATTCGTCCCGCTGTGGGCCGCAGTCGTCGTTTTGCGGTTCTGCCAGCGTCCCGGCGGGGCTCGACATTGAACGTTCCTCTTCCGAAAGAGCGAGTGAGAGATTGAGAGGTGGGTCTTGCTCGGGTTCGGACGGCGAGCGCTGGGGTGGCGAACGCTGGGGTGAGGGAAGCAAAGCTTCGCTTTCTTCAGTCAGAGGTGGCACCTCCGTCGGACGCGTTTGAGGAGTCGCTTTGGCAGGAAGTGAAGATTCTGAAAGTGGCACCAACATCGGACGGGTTTGAGGAGTCTCTTTGGCAGAAAGTGAGGGTTCTGGACTTGGCACCACCGTCGGACACGTTTGAGGAGTCTCTTTGGCAGGAAGTGAGGGTTCTGGACTTGGCACCACCGTCGGACGCGTTTGAGAAGTCTCTTTGGCAGGCAGTGAAGATTCTAAAGGTGGCACCAACATCGGATGGGTTTGAGGAGTTTCTTTGTCAGGAAGTGAGGGTTCTGGAGGTTCATCCGCCGGAATGGGAAGGTACGGAGGCGTCTCTGTGGGGGTATAACTGGCTTCGGGTGCTGCAGGACGGGTTTGCGATGCAGGGAAGGGTGAAGAAGGGGCAGGCACTGCAGGAAGCGAGGGAGGCCTAGCCAGTCTTGGAGAGGACCTACTGGGAGCAGGGCTCACTGCCGAGATCAGATGGCGCATCCGGGCCAAGACAAGTTCTTGGTTCTTGGGGTCAAACTCTGGAAAATAAATAAAGAAATTAGTAGCCAACAACCCGCACTGGCTAACCTAGCTTAGCAGCTAGCGACCCACTCTAGCTAACCTAGATTAGCAGCTAGCAACCCACTCTAGCAAACCTATCTTAGAAGCTAGCGAACTGAGCTAGGTTAGCTAGAGTGAACTCACATAGTTTAGCAGCTAGCGACCCGCTCTAGCTAACCAATCTTATGAGCTAGCGACCCACTCTAGCTAACCTAGGTTAGCAGCTAGTGACCCACTCTAGCTAACCTATCTTAGCAGATAGCGACCCACTCTAGCTAACCTATCTTAGCAGATAGCGACCCACTCTCGCTAACCTAGCTTAGCAGCTAGCGGCCCGCTCTAGCCAGCCAATCTTAGCAGATAGCGACCCACTCTAGCTAACCTAGCTTAGCAGCTAGTTACCCACTCTAGCCAACCTAGCTTAGCAGCTAGTTACCCACTCTAGCCAACCTAGCTTAGCAGCTAGTTACCCACTCTAGCCAACCTAGCTTAGCAGCTAGTCTATTAGAATGAATACCAGATGTTAGGCCGTCCGGCTCCTCAGAGTCTGAGTCTTCGTCTCTGTAGGTCAAGTTGAGCAGAGTGTAGAGCTTCCT